>OVBB01000103.1:0-53617 GCA_900406415.1 Isatis lusitanica
TGGGCTTGCGCAGGCCCAATAGGCTTAAGTGATGTGGGACATAAGCCCACAGACATTTTCACTAGCGAAGATGTACTAATGTTACATAACTCCAATTTGAGAACAAAAATAAAAGAAAAAGGAAATACAAACAAGAGAGAAGATGAAGAATATAATGGGCCATGTAACTAAATCCTGGGGTACACCGGAGAAAGACTAAGAGACGGTCCAAAATATAATTGGAACCACGTGAATCTGATAGATATTTGATACTCCACTCAATACTATATTTATTATCAATAGGACAAATCTCTTAACCTTTTTCATACTAAAATCTCGCTTCAAGTATACCCTTTCTTTCCTTCACATACGTTTTGGTAAAAAAATTTAAGGTTGAGAAAAAAAAAAATTAAGATACACATGCACTCCCTTGAAAAATATAGGTTTTATAATTAGTTAAAACCATGTAGTTAGTAATTATATTTACAATTTGAGGTTGTTGCTAAACCGACGTTTAACTTTTTAACAGAACTTACGTCATCATTGATTAAATAACATTAACAAAGATGTTTTTACAAAAAGCAAAAAGCAAATGAAATTCCTTTCTTAGGGTTTGAAGTTGAAATAGAGTCGTAGAGACATGTCTCACGTGGTGTCCACATGTCTTTTATCTTTAAGAAGTTCATATTGCTTCCACTATAATTATTTTGAATTTTTTCTCTGAACATAATTATTTTAATTAATATCACCAAAACCATCAAATAAATGTATTAAACCATTACATTTATGAATCACCTTTCTCTATATATATCCGTTACATTTACCTTTCTCTATATATATAGAAATATATATATATAGCTGGAAAGAAAATATAAAATTTACCTAGTCATCTGATTTTGTCATTTTTATTTTTGTTTTCGTTTAAAAAAAAATGAATAAATATGTTGTAGTAACATGTCCGAGATCTTGATTGTGTTTCCGGTACCATTCTTTGTCTCCACCCAAAGCTATATGATATCTATCTCACACCCCCAATTATTACTATTATTATTTTGTTTTATTTTGTTTTAAAATATCCTTTCTTCAAAAAGCAAAAAAAAAAAATAATAATAAAAATAATATAAACAGTATAAAGAAAATAAAAACTTCGCCTCGTTCTTCTCCCTCTGTCTCTATCTCTCTCCTTCACTCTGAGCTCAAGCGATTACCTCCCATGGGAAAAATCTCTGAAGTGATTATCTAGCTCTTGTATCTCCTTCTTCATCCATTCTTTTATGGATCTTGGAGTTCGGATTCAAGGGTCTGTTTCGGGTCATGAAAACGGGTCCACGGGTCAACCAGAACTCGGATCTGGTTTCGGCAACAAGCAAGAAAGATCCGGTTTCGACGGTGAAGATTGCTGGAGGAGCTCCAAGCTTTCAAGAACGTCAACAGATGGGTTCTCTTCCTCCTCCGCTGCAGCTAAAACGCTCTCGTTTCATCAAGGCATACCTCTCTTGAGATCTACCTCTATCGATCCTCGCAGACAAGAACATATGCTTAGCTTCTCCTCTGCTTCCGACAAACCAGATGTCTCTCCTTATCTTCAGTACTGTAGAAGCTCAGGTCTGAATTAAAGTACTCTGTTTTTTTTCCTTTTTACCTATGTTACTTTTTCTTTAGAGATTGACTTAGTGAAATACTCTTTCTTTTTTATTACATTCCTCAAAATCAGCATATTGGTTTAGGCTAAGAACTTGATTTACTCAAATGGGTTTTTTGTCAAATTTTTCAAGTTACTATTTGGGTTTTGCTTAGAGGTTGATTTAGTGAAATGGGCTTATGTCAAATTTAAGATATGGTTTTTGTGTTTGTGTCAGGATATGGTTTAGGAGGAATGATGAACACAAGCAGCATGCATGGAAACTTGTTGACAGGAGTTAAAGGACCTTTTTCATTGACTCAATGGGCTGAGCTAGAGCAACAGGCGTTGATCTACAAATACATCACAGCCAATGTCCCTGTGCCATCTAGTTTGCTCCTCTCTCTCAAGAAATCCTTTTTCCCTTATGGATCCTTGCCTCCTAATTCTTGTAAGATCCTCTTTCATTTTTAAAACATTGTTTCTCTTACGTGCAAGTAGTGGAACCATTTTAGGATATGTTTGATCAATAGTTTGATTCTTTTTTACTACCAATACGTTAGCCAAGAATCTACTTTATGCTAGCCTCACAAGTTGCTTATACTTCCATGATATTATTAAAGAATATTGTTGACCAATGGATGTATTATGAGAGTTCTTGAGAGGTTCGTTTTTGGTGTGTGTTTATGTAGTTGGATGGGGCTCTTTTCATCTGGGCTTTTCCGGCGGCAACATGGATCCCGAGCCAGGGAGATGTCGCCGGACAGATGGAAAGAAATGGCGGTGCTCGAGGGATGCTGTTCCCGACCAAAAGTACTGTGAACGACACATTAACCGAGGCCGCCATCGTTCAAGAAAGCCTGTGGAAGGCCAAAATGGCCACAATACTAATGCTGCCGCCGCTTCTGCCGCTGCTTCTACCGCTGCTGCTGCGTCCAAGGCGGCGGCGGCGGCTGCGACTACTGTTGTTGCTATGCGTGGATCAGATAGTAACAACAGCCTCGCGGCCATTGGAACTCATCATCATGCCAATCCTTCTTCAACAGATTCTTTGGGTAACAGGTAAATAAGTTTAAATCTTTTTTTTTTTTGCCTTTTTGATATAACATATTTGCATATTCCTAAGTTTTTATGTTCATACCTTTCTTTTACTTTTTTTTTTTGCTTATTTGGCGTATTAGTAAGTAGTAGACCCACACATTATTACTACATCTTTTGTGATTGTGACCACTCCTTATTAATTGAGGCTTAGGATTCTATGTATTTGGAATTTTTTGCTTTTATGAAACTATTTACTCTTCCTTCCCTTGAGTCAATAATAATATATGAAACCTATTGTGACAATCTTAAATGGTTGTTTTATTGCAATGACAGAGTTCAAAATGCTCGAGGGCCTTCAGTTTTTCCTGCCTCCATGAACTTGCAACCGAAGGAATCTCATCAGAAACAAAGCAATAACCCTTTCGAGTTCGGACTCATCTCCTCTGATTCGTTACTTAACCCGTCACATAAACAACCTTCCTACGCAAACTCCTCCAAAGGCTTTGGATCATATCTTGACTTCAGCAACCAACAAGCAAAGCACTCGGACAATCACCACAATGTTGATTCTTGGACGGAAGAGCTCAAATCTGATTGGACTCAGCTCTCAATGTCAATCCCCATGGCTCCATCTTCACCTGTCCAAGATAAACTAGCTCTCTCTCCTTTGAGGTTATCTCGTGAGTTTGACCCTGCGATCCACATGGGACTAGGCGTCAACACCGAGTTTCTTGAGCCTGCAAAAAAGGCTAATAACTGGATACCAATCTCTTGGGGTAATCATAACTCCATGGGCGGTCCTCTCGGTGAGGTGCTAAACAGCACGACGAATAGTCCCAAGTTTGGTTCTTCTCCAACGGGCGTCTTGCAGAAGTCGACGTTTGGTTCTCTTTCTAACAGCAGCTCGGGAAGCAGCACCGTTCTTGGTGAGAACAATAACAAGAACTGCGATGGAAAGGATCCGCTTGGCCCGACCACACTGATGAACTCCTCTGCTTCTGCACCATCTCTGTGAAACTAATAAACTAAGACGATGGCGAACAAAAAAAAACACAAAACACTCTGTTTCCTCTGTTTTCTGTTTTTCCTTGCTTGGTGCATTGTTGTTGTTGTTTTTCTTTCTAATATAAAAGCCAGAAGAAACTAAAGGAGAGATTGAGAAGAGAGATGGGTTTTGTTTTCTTTTTATTAGTCCTGTTTCTTCTCCATCTTTCTGATTTCTGAATCCATGGATTTGTTGGTTTTTTTAATCATCAAATTCTTGATTTTCTTGTATCTGTTTTGTATCAGAGCTCTGTTCTTAAAAAGGCTTAAACCATCAGAAAGCGAACTATTTGTTAGTTAATACTTTCAATTAATTGATGTTATAGAGGGTTCATTAATATATTTATATATCAAATGTAGTATAAAATGGCTAAAAATAGAAAATCCTACTGGTAACTATAGTTTCTTGTATTTCTACATTTATTAAACACATGAAAAACCACACAATAATACCGAAAACATTACTCTGATTTATTTGTTTAGATGCTACAACTCCCTATTATTAGCCTTTAAATTTTTTTTGAACATTTATGAACTAAACTTGGAAGATAAATTTGTTCTTACAATGTTAATAATTGTGATTCTTTGTTTAAGATTTGAAGAGGTTTCCTAGTTACGGACAAGAGGCAAGATTGTTTTGTGGATTGGACATGGAACACTTCTTCAAAACACAACTGTCTCCCACTTTAGTTTTGCTCTGTTTCTCCACTTTTGGGTCCCTTAACTACTTTTTGCCTTCTCTCTCTCTAACCCTACTTTACTTATTCCTGTTTCCTTTTTGAATTTGTTTCTGCAAAATTTTAAAGATTGGAGGACCCAACCCTCTCAGTTTATGGATGGTCCATAAGTTCTTTCATTTGGATTCTTTGTATATTTTTGGAGATTTGTTATGACACGTGGCATTCGTGGGACGATCCAGACACTTCCACTTGCACGAGACAAGACAATTCTTATCGAATAAAATATCTCACTCGATACTTTTGGAAATTAAATACTTCAGTTTCGATATTTTCAAAATTCTAAAAGTGTACACATTCTTGGAAAGTAGATTAATCATGGTCGGGCCAAGTAAATGGTGCGAATTAGAATTAATTAGACACATGTCTTTGAGCCCATTTGTATTTATATAATGGGCCTGAAGAGGCCCAAATATGCAACACACAGCAAAACTAACTT
Organism: Isatis lusitanica; assembly: GCA_900406415.1. NCBI lineage: Eukaryota > Viridiplantae > Streptophyta > Magnoliopsida > Brassicales > Brassicaceae > Isatis > Isatis lusitanica. The sequence continues at coordinate 4,862 of OVBB01000103.1, forward strand.
CATTGATCTAAAGTAATACTCAATTTCATTTACACACATAGAGAGATCAAAAGAGAGACAGAAATAGATACTTTCGCTTTGATCTGAATTTTTTTTTTTTTTTACTCTTTCTAATTTTTTTCTTTTCATATCATTTGGTGATCGCGTCCCCATTGTTGCTGATACTGAAGTTGTCTGAGAATTAAGATCTGTCTCATCTCCGACAATCTTCGTCTGAGAATCTCTTGTTCCGACAAGAGCCGACTGTTGTCCGTACTAAGCTGCTCGATGTGGTAAAGAACGATTCGGAGCCGGTTTCCGAGTTCCCGGTTTTCCAAACCGAGCCGGTTTACTTCGTCTCTTAAATTCTCAATGTGTCTTTGTTTACGCATCCTTGACCGCTTCGCCGATTCTCGGTTTGATTCCATCCGCTTCCTTTTACGGTCGTCGGTCACCTGCAAAACCGGCCGGTTCAATTTCTTCCGGTTGTGGTCCGTGGCGTTTATCCGGACTCTCGTGTTTTCCGAGGTTAATTCGTCCAATTGAGGACTCGGAACGCCGTGAAAACAGTCTGAATCATCGGAACCGGAGATCGTTTTGATGGGACCGATACAAGATTCGTCAGAACCGGTTTTAATGCTGTAAGAACCAGTATTAATTCCGACGGAACCGGTTTCGGATTCACCAGAACAAGGACTCAGTATGACCGGTTCGAGAGACGACTTAATCACAGAGAAGAGATCGGCGCACTCAAAATCCCAAGGAGTGAAACCGGTTTGGAAATCTGATAATTGGTTAACCAAAGCCGGTTCAGCAAAGGAAAATGCCGGTAGAGTAGACATCATAATGACCGTTTATGTGGCAATTAGAGATGAGAGAGAAGAGAAGGAGAAAAGGGAAGAATTGAATTGCAGGAGCTTCGAATTTATGGGGAAAATATCAAGGGTACTGTAGTCATTTTGTATAAACAGCTTTTGAGTCATGTGGCACTATGTGGGGTTAGTATTTTTTTTTCAAGACGCAACTTTTACAAAGTAGAAAAATATTTTGTGGGACACCAATAGGCTCGTTCATACGAAAATAAAAAGTTGGATTAAACTTTTGTTAACCAAATGTTTGTTATAGCTTAGTGATGAAGAAACAGTCCATATTTTGCACATGTGTTGTCCATTCATCTAATTTGTGGCCTTGGATTTAAATCCAGATTTATAAAACAAGATAGCAAAGTTATTTAAATTAAATAATTTAACAAGGCTCAAAGACAATTTTTCTGATGCCGTTGGTATGATTTATGTGTAGTTGGTTTGATTAGTGTGGTTGATGCGATTGATATGAAACAACTAAACAAAGTATATTAGTGAGAATGTTGACAAAAAAATATAATTATATATAAAATTATCGAGTATCAGTATATTTATTTAAAATTCTCATTAATTAATTTTTTTTTCTGCTAATACTTGTTAATAAACTTTCATTGGTCTATAAAAAATCATAAATAATCATGTAATAAACCATTTTTATTTGTTTAAGGAAATATATGCTCATGATATGGTGGTGAAACAACGTTGTATTTAATATAAAAAATAATCATTACCATAAAAAATCAACATATAATAATTTCTCTTTAGATAAACCACGTCATTTGATTACCAATTAATAACAAATATTTTTTTTCATAAATCAAATTATTGTATCATATTAGAAACACCGTTTCAAATTTTTTATAAATCGATAATTAATTTTGTTAACAATTTTTTAGTTGCAAGACTTTTCATAACAAATTTTATTCACCATAACTTTTATTAAAAAAATGATTGAAAGTTTTAAAATAGATCTAGATTTTAACAGATTTTCAGTAAATTTAGTTGAATTCTTTTTTTTTCAAATGCTTGATATGGAAAAAAAAAATCATAAAATGTTTTGACTGATTTCAATATTTTTTATAATTTACTTTTTCAAGGATATGAAATTTTTAAATTTTGTGTGATTTTTTTCTGAACTACCAATAATTCAAAATGAAATTCCAAGAATCATGATGTTCTTTATGAGAAACAAAGTTGATTAGAATTTAAGCAAATAGCTATAAATCCAATGACATATTCATGACTAAATAAGATTTTGTACTCTCAAATTGTATTATTTGGTTAGTTAGTTTATTCGAAATTATAAAGAAAAAAAAAACTGGCAAGAGAAAAACTATAGCAACGGCCACATGCAAATCCTCGAAAGTAAAGCAGAAATATATTTAGAAAACTTTTATCATATGGTTTGGTAGCATGTTAAATCAAACTTTAATGTCAATAAAGATGTATCAAATGCTTCCCACATTAACTTTAAATTTTCAATAATCCCAAATTCTTTTTTACAAAATAAAAATAATCCGCTTATACAACTGTTGCTAATTTTATATAATAAAGTAGGTAAATCATCTGTGCATTCTATTTCTAAGTTCTAACACATATATCTAAGTACATCAGCATTTAGTCAATTACTTCTAAATAATTATCATTCTTCGACACCAATTCGTTCTAAAAATATAATCTTGATTGTTTGACTTAATTTAAATTATTTGAAATCAGCTAATATAGTTTCTACTAATTTACCGTTTAATAAATTACTTTTGTTGTTTATCCTATTAAGTTTGAATTGTTATCAAATGATCACTACATTCATTATTTTCCTTCCACATATTAATGGATCTTTCTCTAATACGAATTATTTGTGTTGAAAGCTTTTTTGGCTGAACCTCCAACTTACACATAACAAAACCAGATGCTTGGGGCAATAGTTATGAAATGTTTACATTCTAATACAAAAACTTCTGTATATCATTATAGTCTTTTTCAAAGGTTTTGACTTTGTTTAACCCATATAATCACAAATGAGCTTCTTTTTTTTTAATAGTTTGACTCTTATTGTCAACCAAGAAACCGATGACTTTGGGATCGAAGATATGAATGATATCTCCAAACCATGCGAGAGGAGAACACAAATCTACCATTCTATCATTTCTGAGTCGTCTGAAATTTCTCATTTAAAAAAAGACATCAACACAAGTAAGAGAGAATAAAACATGACCAAAACTATCCTTCGATTGCACACAAAGTTGGATTAGTTGATTGAAAGTAAAAGATAAAACGCAATGGAAGATATAACACCAAGATTTTCACCGTGATGAACGTTGGAAAAACATTCTACGAAAGGAAAAAGTGAATGTTACTAAAAACTAACAAAATTGTTATAAAAGAAATGGAAAGAAAAACAAAGTGTCAATGTAACTCTCTCTTCAATATCTTTTTAGTGAAAATAATTATTTATCGAAAACACACATCGTGAATCGAAATTGTTTAATTGTTGACGAAATTCATCCATGAAAAAAGATCCAAGAGGCATGATCTAGATATCGCGACAAATGATCTTCAGACAATCATGGAAATTCCTTGGATCCAATTGATGGAGTAACCTAGAAATTTAGTAACACATGTACAAACTTGAATGTGACTAATTGTATATTTTATTTGTAAATTTAAACATACCCAATGATGAATTATTTAGTCAATATACCCCTTTGTGTAGTGTGGTTGCACTTGCATAGTTGCATTTGCAGTTCAGTAGTCAAACAGTTAAAAGACGAAAGATGAAGTTTAGACATGCAGTTGTCCCATCCATATTATGTATCATGTATGCCATGCATGATTTTATATTTAGTGTATTTCTCTGATCTTACAATTGTAACATGATTTGGATGTGGAAAAATAAAAATAAAAAGTAGTCGACGAAAACATTAAATTTAAACCGTATTATGAAATTATATTAAGTCTAACGATTTGCATAGTATACAAAGCATATATATATATACAAACAATATGATAAGAGCAATTCGATATCCTTAATATCTCACCAATATAATACTATTTTATTTCTAAAATATTCATATTATGTAATTAACTAGAAAAAGCTAAACCAATAACAAACATATAAATGCCATGTGAATTTTTTACAAGGTTCTTAAAATCTATTCTTGGAAGAGCGGTTCAAAAACCTTCGTTTTACTCTCTTCTCTTTTTTCCTTAAAATCTATTCTTATTATTACTCTCTTTTCTTTTTTCCTTAAAAATGATGATCAAAATTCATTCAAAAACCTTCGTTTAGAGAAACTCTTTAAGTCAAACACCGACTTAAACAAACACGCTTTTGAGTTTGGTGCGTTCCAAGAGGGATGATAGCACCAAAGTGTGCTTGAGAAGTATTGCTTCTCATAAACAAATTGATGAGACTAAAAATACAAAAAAGTATCTTTTTAAATTTTATTATTAGATTTTCAACAAATTAAATAAATAATATGCATAAAAGTATATAATAATTAAATACATCTATTTTAAAAATTAAAATGAATATATTATATCATAGATAAATCTAATTTTCTATTTTAAAATATTCTTCTAATTTTTTTTTACTATTTTTTAATTTTCATGTTTCTGTTTATAATCTTGATATAGTAAATAATATCCCAATAGTTTCACATGAGTTTGCCATTTCAGTTCAGTTCAAAAAAAAAAAAAAAAAGAGTTTGCCATTTCAGTAGAAACAATTTAAAATTCATTAGGTATCTTATTTTTTTTGTTTTTAACTTGATATGAGTATGATTGTTTGTTAGTGTTTACATGGGAGTGTACTGTATCTATTTTACGGCATTCAACTATCAATTTGCATTCACAATGTAGTATACCAAATTTTTTTCTGAAGAAAGTAGAAAGATATGCTTGATGGCTTACTTGTTCAAACACCAACTATATATATGGATAGATTCACTGCATATGGCATATGTTATGGTGGCCGTGGGAAAAAAAATTATCAATTAAAAAAACAAACATAAAGCTTAAACTGAAACAGAGGTTCACGTTATGGATCTTCTAGATATCTCTTACAAATAGATCTTTGTTCTATATAGTGCAAACAACGTGTTAACAATGTAATTTTTAAATCGATCTTACAAACAGTCGGTGAATTTACAGTTTCAACTAGTTATATCTACACTTTGTTTAGGTTCATTAATTCAGCATCTCATCATTCTCAGTTTTGCTTCACATATAGTTTCTTTTTATCTTGTATTAGATGTCAGAGTATTTTTTTCTTTTATCTCTGTGCTTGAAACTTAAAATTTGTAATTTCAAATGATGCACATTTAAGGGAGAGATAAGTAAGTTTTAAAGAACAAAACAATACTATATATTTTTATATATGGTCAAATGATATTTTGCTTACATTGGTAGGTGACGCGGTAATAAACTTTTGAATAATGAAATCAAGTGCTTATATCACTCTATCGTCCCACGTTTCATACACGCTGCGACTATATCTTTAGTTTGTTTTCTTATGCGTTTGGTCCCATTCCACCACTGACACTACGCACAAGTCTGAAAGAATATTATTTTCTTCCACTCACAATCTTATCGGTCCAATGAGTCAACCAAAAAACTCCATAATTAGACAATCTTTTCTGTTAGTTAACAAAATTTGAGGTTATCAACGTGCAATAGGTTCTATAAAGAATAATCTATAAAAAGAATAGATTTGACCAAACTTGGCTATAAATATTGAGTTTCAAAGAAACCAAACCCGTCAAGTCCTCTCTTTACGCATCTCTCTCCTTTGAAAAAAAAAAAAAAAAAAAAAAAAANGACAAACTTCTCAGCCCTGCTCACGATAACTCTCCTCCTTTGCTCCACGCTAATGTGCACCTCCCGTCCCGACCCGGCCTTTTCAGCTTCTATCACGATTGTTTCGGGCGACCCATGTAACATGGTTAGTCTCTGATCCCACATGTCATGGCTCGGTCCATTTCTACACATCTATTTATATGCATGTAGTAATAAGAAGGAAAAAACGTTATAAATAGTAGCGATTCTTGTACATGAAATGTCCTTATGTATGATTAATTGTGGCAGGAAAAGAAGGTAGAAGGAAAACTGGACGATCTGGCAGAAGAGAATTGTGGTGCCGACGACGAAGATTGCTTAATGAGGAGATCTTTGGTTGCTCATGTTGATTACATCTACACCCAGAAACAGAAGAAGAATCTTTGATGTCTCACTTATTGTACTAGAATTATTTCTGACAAATTATTGTTAAAGGTTACATACGTAATACACGTACGTTTGTGTTGTGATTTGTGTGTCATCCTTAGTTCGTATTTTTTCGGTAGATCATCATCAAGAAAGTTATGGTTGTGATTATTATATAGTTATATGGTTACGACATTTCGCTTATAAAGGTTACGTTCTTAAAGTTTGACACCCTAAACTCCAAAGGTTTTGTAAAGGGAAATTTTTTGGTAAACACGTCGGTGAATCACAAGCTTCAAATAATTATCTATACACTTTGTTTAGATTCATCTCATTGAACTTGAAATTTATAATTTCAAATGATGCACGCCAAGTAAAGGAAACTTACAATAAAATAAGTAAGTTTTAAAGAACAAAACAATACTATATATTTTTATATATGGTCAAAATCAAATGATATTTTGGTTACACTTACATTGGTAGGTTACGCGGTAATAAACTTTTGAATAATGAAACCAAGTGCTTATATCACTCTATCGACTTATATCTTTAGTTTGTTTTCTTACACAAGTGTGAAAGATTATTATTTTCTTCCACTCACAATCTTATCGGTCAAATGAGTCACCCAAAAACTCCATAATTAGACAATCATTTCTGTCCGTTAACAAAATTTGAGGTTATGCAACGTGCGATAGGTTCCATAAAGAATAATCTATAAAAAGAATAGATTAATTGACCAAACTTGGCTATAAATATTGAGTTTCAAAGAAGCCAAACCCATCAAGTCCTCTCTTTTACGCATCTCTCTCCCCTAAAAAAAAAAAAAATACATAAAAAAAATGGCAAACTTCTCAGCCCTGCTCACGATAACTCTCCTCCTTTGCTCCACGCTCATGTGCACCTCTCGTCCCGACCCAACCTTCTCCGCCCCTATCACGATTGTTCAGGCCCACCCATGTAACATGGTTAGTCTCTGATCCCACATGTCATGGCACATGAGTCTATTTCGACACATCTATATATAACCACAAACGTTTATATGCATGCATGTAGTAACCAGAACGAAAATGTGTATAAATAGTAGCGATTCTTGTACGTGAAATGTCCTTATGTGTGATTAATCGTGGCAGGAAAAGAAGGTAGGAGGGAAACTGGAAGATCTGGCAGAAGAGAATTGTGGTGCCGATGACAAAGATTGCTTATTGAGGAGATCTTTGTCGCTTGCTCATTTTAACCAAGATTACAAGTATATTCCCCCGCAAGAGTCGATCTATCGTCCTTGATGTTTAAACAATAACAAATTATTCCGATAACGATATACGAGTTTTAAATAAATATAAAAACAAGAACAAATTATTTTGATGTATAGATAAGTACGTAAAATTAAAGACAAACTTCAACAAATAAATTATAGGAACGATTTTGTTTACTGTTTTGATCGTACTGGCGAGCATGTTCGCTGGATTAATAATGCAGAATGCTTCCATTAAACGAGTTTCAGTTGTATATAGTTTTACTCAAAACTTTGGAGTTTAGGGTTGTCAAACTTCAAGTACGTAATCTTTATAAACTAAATGTTGTACTTGTTGTAACCAGAAGGTCCAGAACTATATAATAACCACAACCATAATGATCTATGAGAAAAATACGAACTTATAAAGGATGACACACAAATCGCAACAGAAACGTGCATTACAAACCTTTAACAATAATTTGTCAGAAATAATTCTAGTGCAATAAGTGAAACATCAAACATCTATACCCAAAAAACTATATAAAATAAAGAATATATTTAGTTAATATTTGAAGTAAAACACGTATCATTTTCATTTAGATAATCTAATATGTTCCTGTAAAAAAAAATATAATATGTTCTTAATTACTATCTATTGTGATATTTAAGATTAGTAACCACATTTTACACATCTGTATTTATTTTCATAAATTTCTTAATATAACATCATTTTAAAAAGTTTTTAGGAAATTATGGATTAAAATTAACTAGTTCTCTGTAAATTAATAAATACTAATTTATCGATTAATTAATATTTCTATGCATTAATAAATTTTCAAGGTCCCACCATTTTACTGTGAGTGAAGAAACAAGGGTATAATAATAAACATTGTAGAAGATATAGAAAATACTACCATCATTCTTTTTTCTAGTTACTGTGTTAATTTCATATGTTTTTTTGTAGTGATCTCCCCTAAAATATATAGTTCTTCTTTCACACAAAAGAAAAAAATTGAAAGCCTCCGGTTGAAGCAGAAGGAAGCTCTCTAGTCTTAAAACACAAAACCCTATCTTCTTCACTCTGAAATCTAAACTCAAACACAAACCTCTTTGTTAAAAAAAAAAATGGTGTTACTCCGATATCGATCCTTAACGATAAATCTCGCTCCTTTACGACCTTCAAACTTACAATCTCACAAATTCCACACAATCCGACTCTTCCGTACTCCGAGTTTCATCTCTACCCCAAGAATCTCAGCTTCATCTCTCCCCACGAACAATACAACGAACCGTTCGATCTCCGATGAAGCTCGGTTCGCTCGCTCCGTCTTGTTCATACCTCCCGGCGTCGAAGTCGAGGAGTTAACACAAGAAATGGTGCTTCCGGGCTCCAACATCGTAATCGGACCTTTCGCGGGTCATTCCCAAATCAAAGAAGTCGAATTCGTCAAGAGCAGTGCTCGAGCTCGAGACTGTCCTAAAGATGATCGTCCTGAGATCGCCATCTTAGGTCGCTCTAATGTCGGAAAATCCTCGCTTATCAATTGCTTGGTCCGTAAGAAGGAAGTCGCTCTCACTTCCAAGAAACCTGGTCTGATTCTTGAAAAAGTTATCATCTTTTTTAGTTCCGAAACTCAAATTATTATCTTGAAAAGTTACGATTTTTATTTATTTGTTTGGATAAACAGGAAAGACTCAGCTTATAAATCACTTCTTGGTGAATAAGAGTTGGTACATTGTGGATTTGCCTGGTTATGGGTATGTATGTATGTTTATATTCTCTTACAAGAAGCAATGTTCTTTAGTTTTGATGAGTTTGTCTGAAAACAATTGAAACCTTTTGCAGATTTGCTAAAGTTTCAGATGCTGCGAAAACGGATTGGTCTGCGTTTACTAAAGGTTACTTTCTGAACAGAGACACGCTTGTTTGTGTGCTTCTTCTGATTGATGCAAGTGTTCCTCCTCAGAAGATTGATCTTGACTGTGCGAATTGGCTCGGTCGCAACAATGTAATGTGATGATAAAGTTGGCTTCTTTGTGTGTATATATGTATGCTTTTTGAGTAGCTATTATTGATTGATGTAATTGTTTCAGGTACCGATGACTTTTGTGTTTACGAAATGTGACAAAATGAAAGCGGCGAAAGGGAGAAGACCTGATGAGAACATTAAGGCTTTTCAACAGATCATTAGAGAGAATTTCAAACAACATCCTCCTTGGATTCTGACGAGTAGTGTATCTGGTTTAGGTAGAGACGAGCTTCTCCTCCACATGTCACAGCTAAGGAACTATTGGGATCAATAGAGAGAATGTTTTGTAATGTTAACAGTAACAAGTTTTGTGTTCTCTCTTTGTATACATACATAAAATTTCAAGAATTGCAATCAAAGGAAGCTTCTTTTGTTGTTGTTGTTGTTGTGCTACCATCTTGAAAGATTTGCAGGACTGAGAAGAGGGAAAGCTTCCCAGAAACGAGATGATGAAGGTGAGAGATCAAACGCCAATGGATTCTCTTTAGCTTTCGTTTCATCAAAGATCTTGAGCTGCTGCTTAGCCTCGATAACACCATGTTGCACTTGCACCTTGAGTAGTGGCTTAGCTTCAACTCGAATCACCTCTGTCTCATGCTCTTGTGCACCGGTTAGGCTCTGAACCAACTCCTTGAAGTTAACAGGCTCGACTCTGTAAACTCTGGGATGCATCCGTTGAAGTGAAGCTGTTACGGGTCTTTTCCATGGCTTTGAAGGTTGCTTCCTTGTCGAATGGAGCGAGGAGTTGTAGTTCTGAGAGAAACATGGCTGTGAAGTAGCTTCCATGGCGAATTAGAACTTTCTGTGTTTACACAACAAAAGATTAGCTCAGGGTTTGAAGATAAGTGTCTGATCTTGATGGCTTGTGTGTGTACAAGTATTTATATTATATATGTGTGTGTGAATGTGTGCGCGTTGTATATATGTCAACGTTTTAATGCGTGGATCAAGCGTCTTCTGATCTTCTTTTGCGGCTTACTTGATTTTGACTTTTATTTGGGGAATAATTATAAAAAAAGGTGTGTTTTTTGGGAATGGGATGATCCACGGAATTGAAATTTCAACGTGTGTGTGCTCAATGTCTTATCTTATTGGTTTTTAAAGGTTAGGTGCCAAAGCAATGTGAACAACTTGTTTGTTTCAACATGTGTTTTAATACTATTGAAAGAAAAACAAAAGAAGTACTTTTAATTAATTTCTTTTGCTAGTTTATAAACTAAAAAATCTGACCGACAATCGCAAAATTTGTTGAAAGTGATTCTTCATCTATCAATTTGTTGGAATATGGATTGGACGGCAATTCGAATGCCAAATGATAAATTGAGGCCAACATAATATATGGGCCGAGACTTGTATCAGGCTGATATCATTTGATAAATTGGATCCAAAAACTTTTGAGAAGAAAGTTGAAGTTGCTAAAAACAAATTTGATTGCACTCTATGAAGAATATAAAACCACCAAGTACTTCTGGTTCTTCCGTTTCCAAAATTTAAGCAACACAAACTGTTAATGAGTTTTTTTAATGAATTGCCACTTGAAGATGACTTAAATTATGCAAGTTTTTCACTTTTTCTTTATCCTAATTTCATTTGTTCTGCTCATTCTTTTCGGTTTGAAGCCATTTATGACAAGTGTAATACATGTTGATGTAGCTTATAACATGCCTTATCATTTCTGTTATAATATGTTTTTTTAGTTAGAGAAAAGCATCCAACTTGGTTAAGATGCTACAAAGCGAATTTACTTCTCTATTTGGAAGAAAGGTTGATGTGAAGTTTTTTTATAGATATGGAATTTTTGGTTTATTGGAAAAGCAATGCGTAACGCCACGACGATTTGGCGTCTCTAACTTCTGATGTACTTAGTATTCCAATTACAACTGTTGTTTTTGAATATGCATTTAGTATTGGAAGTATAGTCTTCGTTCCATATAGGAACTGACTTTTTTCGAAAAATGTACAGGTTTTGTACATGCAATTGGTTACGTGGATTTAGTTAGTTCAAAGGTAAAACTCAATTTGGTGTTTGATTTGGTCTTGTAATTCATGTTCAGTTATTCTATTTCATGGTTTTTGATGTTTTGTTATGCTATTTTCTCATTTTATAGGTGACAGTGAAGATAATTTTGATGATAAAAAGAATGATGCTAATAACTCAAAGACATGATGACGAAGAAGGATCTTGCTGTTGATGGAGACTCAAACGAATCTGTTTTTTTTTTTCTTTTCAAAATGTTCCAAATTTTGTATTTCTTACAACAATTATTTGATATTGCAGCTTTAATTCAACCACTAGTAGAAAATGTGCTTTTACATAAGATTTGTTACTCTATTTTAATTGTAGAAACTTTAGTGAATATGGAAATTTAAATATGAGTGTCCATGGATAATTCAAATTCTATAAGCTATACATAGGGACATCAATAATAATAAGATATATCGGTTTTCTTGGTTGGATTGAATTTGGTCTGGGTTGTTTAACTCATCTTAATTTCTCTAGTAGCCTAAAAGTATAACCTTGTTTATATATGTTTGGATCTCAGTACTAGTGATTAAGAAATCAAGTTCAAATTTGTCAAAAGACAAAAAATCAAGAATCCCACATCATGATTCATGACTTACTCTATGGAAAAGAAAAGAAAGTACAGCTGAATTATTGTTTCCTTTATCTCATACGCCCTACAATAATCATTAGATTACTCAAAAAGATTCCGCATTATAAGCCTCTCAAAACGTGGATTATAATAATAAACTCATATAAAATTGTAAAAGCACATCTAAAGACTTAAAACCAGCAAAAAACAAAATAAACATTAACACACACATAGAGCCACATAGGGAGAAATTTTTCTGTTTTAAAAAAAAATCACCAGGGCTCATCAGGATAATCGAACGGTACAGGTTGCAAAGGGGAACTCTTCCCTAGATCCGAGTGTACGAAACCATACCTACGCATCACCTGATTATCAGCGAAATTAATGGCTTTGATCATCCCATTCCAACACGTGTCACCATCGTACATCTTGTTATGGTCCCCACTACAAGGCTGACATCCCGTGAAATGCGTAACGAACGGTCTCCGTCGACTCCCTTTCCCGCCTCTTTCTCCTCGCAAAAACCTCTCCTCTCTAAACGCAGCGTATCGCTCGCTCACTTTCTCGGCGTGTCTCCTCCGCAACGTGGCATCCTCTCGTTCCATCTCCAGATACCTCTCCGATATGTTGGCTAAACCCGGTACGATCTCTAACCAATACCCTTCGAAATAATACTCTCCTTCGAGGTATATCTTAGGATAATACACCTCTCTGTGTTTGAACAGCAGATAGATCAGAGCCGTCTGATCATCAGACTCCGGAAACAGCTTATCTTTGAATATCGACCGTTGGATCTGGCCCCACTTAGCGTACTCAGGACTCACTGGGCCCATATTCGTCCACGTATCAATCAGCTCCATAGACCACTGACAGTTTCTGATGAGGAAAACGCCGGCATTTAACGCCGTCCAGCTCCGATCATTGTACAAAGCTCCAGGCCAGCCGTGAACGACGAGGTTATGGTTACGGTAACGGTGAAACGGCGGAGTGAAATCCATGTCGGTGAAAAGAGCGTCGGAATCAACCCACCAGATCCATTCCGCCTCGGGATGAGCAATCATCGCCGCTTTAACCGCCGGAAGTTTCGCCCAGAACGAATTCATCTTCGGGTGAAGAAGCGCGTTGCTGTAGAAGATGTCGTGGCCATGGATTCGGCAGTAATCGACTTTGTTCTTGAAGAACCGGAGCAACAAATGGTCTCCGATCGGGTTTTTACAGGGTCCGGATTGTGAACCGGTTACCATAACTGTCCGGTTCTCGGATCCGGGGATGAACGAGGGATGTAACTCTAGCCACCGTCTTCGCTTCTCGTCCCAGCCTTTAACCGGTTTTTCAATCGTGTAGGTCAGATCCGGCTCGTCGTAGAAAACCGGGTCGGTTGGATCGTACCGCATATCGATTCCGCGAGAACATTTGGTAGAGTCTTCGGTTTTGACGGCGGAGAAGGTGAGATTTGGGGAGTTTGAGGAGAAGGAGAAGAAAGACCAGACGAGGATGAGAGACATAAGAGCTCCGCCGAGAAAGAGAACGACGTCGGAGAAACAGATGACCGGTCTGGTTCTTGCTCCGGCGTATTTTGCCATCGGAGATGATTGGAAATAAGATGCCTCAGGCGAGACCATTCAGAACAACTGCAAAAATCTGCAATCTTTAGAGATATAATTTGAAAATTTGGGGACTTTGTTGTATAAAGGGAATAACTTTTTTTTTTATATATAAATGTAACATAAATGTGCCATGGATGGCTCGCTTGATATATCACTTAAAATGTTTCAGATTTTCCAAAAGTAAAACTGAAATTAAATTTACTGACACTTTTGGAGGATTTGTTTTCAATTTTTGATTGGTAGTTTTGTAAGTTATAACTTATGACTGCAAGAGATAAGGTTTCAGTCAAAATCTCATGTGATGATGATGATGTGCTTCTGTTTCGGTGGAGAATTAAAACAACGTGACCGTGCTGAACCGGACCGGTTCACCGACACTGCTGCTAAAATACGATTTCAGGATGATGCCGACGTGTCGGTGTCCGGTTAAGCAAAGGCACGTGAGTTTTCTGACGATAAACTCTTTTTTTGTTGCTGTCACTTTTCAATTTTTGACGATATTTTTAGGTACAGAGAATTACTATCACACCCGCAATTTCAGCTTAAGGTGTTGAAAATTGCTCTGCTTTTTCCTGATTAATTTGGTTCGAGCTGTTTATTAAAAAAAACTTTGGTTTAACATATTATATTGAAGCTATATAGTAGCATAGTAAAGTATACAATAAAAGGAGATGAGTTCTCTATTATATCGTATTCCGAATCTATAGTCAGTGAAGACAGGGTCACCAAGAGCGCATCCCTTTGCCCATCACATTTAATGATGTGGCACAAGATACGAAGCCATTATACAATACAATCTAGTAGTATATAATAAAACAAACTTATTATATCTTAAGCTTATATTGTTCATGACGTTTTTACCGATCATGTTGATTGTTGAAACTGTGAATTAGACATTAATCACCTGTTGTATACTTTGTTTTATAGAAGATTTCCTTGAATAAATATATTTATGACATATATAAAAAATATATATCTAGACATTTTTTATTTGATAATTTTTTTTTTTTTTTTTAAATAATTGTTTTTTGTGAAAAATTAGACCCTTAATCTTCTGGGACCATCATGTATCAAGTCAACCTTGAAACTCTCAGCTCTCTGATGTTATTGCAGACTCAGTTACTGCAGTAAATTGTATGCTTTAGTGTACCAAATAATCTGAAACCTTCAAGCTGAATCACCATAAAAATACTCAGAACCTAGACCTTTCATAAACATGAAGAGATCTCATCAATAGAGCAGCTCAAACTTGATCCAACCTTAATCCTTCCTTGTGATTTCCAAAAAAATCCGCAACATCTATTTACCATTGACTTTTCATTCTTTCCGGCCACGAACTGATTCTTCCAGCTGCACAACAAGACCATGACAACTTCTGTTTCAACTCCACGCTCAAAGACTGATTAAACCCTTTATCCAGGACCTGTCTCACACTTGAGAAGTTGCAGACATAACCCATCTCATACTTGAGAATTACGCAGACACCTCTCTCTCTAACTGATCAGCTCAATTTGTACCAACCAATACTACTTCTGAATTCTTTAGACGTCTTTGAAACCAGCCCTTATGAAATCTACTCCATAACACCTCTCTTCTAAGCGGAAAAATTGAAGTCTCTTTCATTCATGCTATCTGAAATAGACTCTGCAGAACTTGCAACCGGCGGTTTGATTGAATCTTGATCTTTCTTGATGCTCCATGATAGAAAGAAAATCTGGCAACCTACAAGACAGACATAGCACCTCAGTTGCAGACTTCTTCAATCTCTTAGAGGATCACCGTTAACCTTTCTTACGCAAACTGAGACTCTTGAAAATAATACTGCACAATGATGACCTTTCATTTATAACCAAAACTCATCAAGTACTGTAGCTTTGTATCGTTCCCTTGGATTGTTCATACTGCCAAAACCTTCACTGACAGTATCTCGACGCCTTAGCTCAAAACTAGTTACCATAGTCACCAAGACCCCTCACTGTCACATTCAGAAGTGACATTTAGTTTAAACAAGACATTCCATTGTGTGAGGAAAACAGTCATGTATTAAGCTCCCAAAGCAGCCCAAGTGTCTTCACTTAGGAGAAGATTCTCTGACTTTCTAAACAAAACACCTCTGGCATGAGTAAAATACAAGTTGAGATCTTCTCTTTCGTCTTCATGACTTCGAAACAACCAGGAAGTAGCAAAACTGTTAGAATGTTGATTGTCAACAGAGAAAGAGAATGAAGAAGTAGAGCAAGAGAATAAAGAATTATCTCTTCTCCTTTGAAAGAAGGAAGAACGAAAGAGAACTTTTCATTAACTGAAACTTGTTAATTCCAACAGGACAAAATCGGTTTATATACAAAACAAACAGATACTAACACAATGAATTGTGTCTCTTCATACTTGTGCCTCTAAAATGAACAACACAAACTGTAACATAACCACCTTAATTAATGAAACTCAATTATAGACCAACCAAGAACAAGGTGAAACTTGGTGGTACAAAGCCAGAACATTCGTAGAAAGCCACTGGAGAAAACAGATCACGATTTGGGATCATGATTTGAAAGTTATGACCAATTTCCCAAGACAGATCCGAAAAGATACAAACCTGTGAACATCTAACTTTGGATGCAATTTCCCATCAATCCACATAGACTCAGACGACAATCTTTATATCCTTGGAAAGATCTCGCTTCAATATTTCCAGAACATCTTTCAAAAACAAAATCCGAGTTATGTAGCCAAAGAAAACAAAGAATACAGAACATTGTCTTAGAAGCCTTAATGTTCAATGATTCTATGAAGGGAATAACCTTAACTCTGAGACACGATCATGCTTGAGTTTTGCAGGCATTCATAACTTCCCTTGTACTTTATAACTTCTCTCATGATATGATCTTCATCCAAATTCTGTAATCTTAGGTCAAAAGTCGATATCCTCACAGCCATAAATACCCTTTACCTTTAGTTACACGGTTCATCAACTGTCAGATTTTCAGTAACATTTAACATCAAAGTGCATCAGGAGATATTATTTCATGTCACCTTCTCTGACCCCAGCTTCGTGAATAATCATCTTCATATTCCAAAAAATAATTTAAGATGGTCATTAAATATCTCAATCTTGAAGCTTCACCGTTTATCCATTTTCTTTTTCAAGAAAAATAGTAATCACAAAACATGATTTCTAGTCACCATCTTTGCAAAATCAAAACATCTCTCAAACTTTCTCCTAAGAAACCAGAAAACTTGAGATGAC
This sequence comes from Isatis lusitanica, assembly GCA_900406415.1. NCBI lineage: Eukaryota > Viridiplantae > Streptophyta > Magnoliopsida > Brassicales > Brassicaceae > Isatis > Isatis lusitanica. The sequence goes on from OVBB01000103.1 coordinate 21,618, forward strand.
TTGAACTACAAACTTGGCTATTTCAGTGAAACTTCATCTTCTCCTCAGATGCCAAAATTTAGATCACATACTTTTTTCTATCAATTTCTATTTTAAAATTAATTCTAATTCAGAAACTAACGTCTTTTTACTCTCAAAAAATGATCCTTTAAGCGATTCAATTAATAAGTATTTCCGTACAATTCTTAGGTGTTTAAGGTGTTTCCAGCGGTTTTACGGCATGGTACATTCCTTTGTATCACTGCTTACGTGTGGTTTTTCCCTTACAACGTAATAATGTGTCATTACAAGATTGATTCATATATTATTGGCCCCAATAAGATGTGTAACTTGTATAGTATTGTATTAATTATATGATTATCCAATTGTAAAAATAAAAAATGAAGTGGAAGCAACGATAAACAACTGGACCAATAGATTCAAATAGATCAGAAGATTTTAGGAGATACTTATTTGAGACATGCTTCTTATTTGATGAATGTAATCATATCAATAGAAGAATAGAGAATACAAATTCTCTCTAAACTCTAAACTCTTTAATCAAAAATCACCATCAAATAACACAATACGTCTAAACTATTATTTTATGATGATTAGGGTACTCAGAACTTTTGAGTTTTTAACTTTTCTTAATAATTAGCCATTTATATTTATTGTATTATTAAATTATTCAAATTTTAATAAATAATGTAGATTTTTGAGAGAATAATATTCTTTATTTTCGTTCATCAATAGAAAAAATAATATCTATAAATGAAAATTCTTTAGAATATTTTTTTAGTTGAGTTGACATTTTTTTTTTTAATATATTGATTGAGATGTATATAGGTAATATTTTGCTCTATGAAAGAAAGAAAAAGTTAACATAAGATTCGAGTTTCATCTAAATCATCTTGCTTTCAAATAGACACCCATTATCACAATAACCATCCAAATTAAATCTACATTGTTTTTTTGTTTTTATTTGTCAAATCTACATTGCTCTTTTATCTTATATAATTCTCAGGTTTTCATTCTCTTAATGTTATTGGTTATCACAAGAGTGTAAGAACGAGAGAACAAACAAAAAAAATGGCATATTGCAGATCCCAACTACAGTGGATTGGTGCAGTCAGCCTTGGCGAGGTGTCCGAAAACTCCTGCTTGCGGCCTAAATCTCCCGGTTCTTGGGTGTGTCCGAACCAACTTAGACTCACTCACATGTCTTCTTCAGCTCTAAATCCGAATCGACGAAGCTGTACCAACGTTGGTGAAACGAGAAGCCATTCCTACTCCGGAGATCCCGGAGGGACTGTTGCGGCGGAGGAGGCAGAGTTGGTGGCAGTGCTAAGGGAGGCTCATCCGTACGTGAATTTACACAGAGACAGCAAATTTGTCGTTATGTTGTCGGCTGAACTACTTGACTCTGGTTCGACCCTCGACAGCATTCTCAAGGTCAGTACTATTACTCACTCTTTTCTTGTTACTAGATTCCAAAAGACAAAACGCGTGACCAATGGATATAATTCATAATTCAAATAATTGTCAAATTTTTGTTTGTTTTTAATATAGAAAGATACATAAATACACGTTTGTAACGCATCTCATGAAATTAACCAATCAGAAAACGGCAATAATTCGAAATAATATCTGATGTTGACAGCATTACATTGTCTCTCACCTCACTGACAGAGACAGATGCAAATCCCGGTTCAGTACAAAACCGAACCGGTTTTGAATCAGACCGGAATTAAATACACGCGTCCACACTTTTTTTTTTTTTTTAATTCCTTCGAATACCTTTCTTCTTCCTCCACCGATCGGTCGCCATTGATACCCGTTTTGCTCTGTTTCTGTTAATTTCACCGGAATTTGATTTGAATTCGAATTTTCCGAGATGACGGAGAGAGGAGCTATGGTGTTTTGTTCTTCTACCTGTTACGTTCCTTCCCGATATCTTCACACAAGAAAGGCTTTTTCTTTCCCAGACATATTCGAGCCGACGAAGAAGCTAAGTCTTAATCGTCAATTGATTAACTTTTCGGTTTCTGCGTCTTCTCCGGCACCGACGGTTGCGAAATGCAACGTGTTCGACTACGCGGAGACTTCTGAGAATCCGGTCGGCGATAAGCAGTTTGTGCGGTGGTTCCGTGAAGCCTGGCCTTATCTGTGGGCACATCGTGGCTGCACTTTCGTCGTTGTTATCCTCGGCGAGATCTTATCCGGTCCTTACTGTGATCTCGTTTTAAAGGCACCTAACCGAATTCTTACTTCTCTGTGTTTGGTTCTTTGAGAAAATTGTTTGTCTTTTCTTAGAAGTTGAACATCTAATTTGTGTTTTGTACTAAAATGCGTCTCCTTTTTAAAGCTCTCTGTTTGCACATTTGTTTTGAGAATTGCCTTATTGAACCATATCTTCACTTGTGTGTTCTGTTAAGCATCAAGAGGAAGACTAAATGTGCTTCAGATTTGTCTTCTTGTAACTTTTTGTTTTTGACAAATGTGCAGGACATAGCATTTCTTCATCATCTGGGGATTAAGTTTGTTCTAGTTCCTGGAACTCAAGTGCAAATCGACCAGCTTTTAGCTGAGAGAGGTCAGAAAATTAGCCTTGGCTCTTATGTTCTGAATGGCTTGTCATGTTAAGATGTTTGATATTGTCTCAAAGAAGTTTAGTGTATTCGAGTAATGGTTTCATAAGCTAGTGATGGCGTGAAATAGTTGAGTGTGATATAATTTCATTTGTTCAGATGGAGCCTAAGGTGTATCAGTTTCAGGACGCGAGCCTGCTTATGTGGGACGCTACAGAGTCACAGACTCAGCATCTCTGCAAGCTGCCAAGGAAGCTGCGGGAGCAATATCTGTGATGATCGAGGCCAAGTTATCTCCTGGACCTTCCATTTGCAATGTACGACGACATGGTGATAGCAGCCGTTTGCACGAAACCAGTGTTAGGGTCGACACTGGTAACTTCTTTGCAGCAAAGGTGAGTGTTCCTCTTTCTTGACATGTTAGTTTGAATGCGTGTCTGTTTTGATAAGTCATAATGGCAGAGAAGAGGTGTTGTTGATGGTGTTGATTTTGGTTCAACCGGTGAAGTGAAGAAGATAGATGTAGATCGGATCCGTGAGAGGCTTGATAGTGGTTCTATAGTTTTACTGAGGAACTTGGGCCATTCTAGCTCCGGAGAAGTCTTAAATTGCAAGTATGCTCTCTCTCTCTTAGGTAATAAATAACTGAGTTTTTCTCACTCTGATATTGGGCCATTACTTGTACACTGCAGTACCTATGAGGTTGCTACAGCTTGTGCTTTAGCTATAGGAGCAGATAAGCTTATTTGCATAATGGACGGACCAATTCTTGACGAGAATGGACATCTTGTTCGGTTCTTGACTCTTCAGGAAGCAGATACGTTAGTCAGAAAACGAGCACAGCAAAGCGAGATTGCTGCCAATTACGTAAAAGCTGTTGGGGATGAAGGGATAAGTAGTCTCCCTGAACCTCTTGGTTACAATGGTATGGTGACGACTTCAAGTAATGGGAGAGGAACTTGGGAAAAACACACTCCCACTTTCCAAAACGGTGTTGGATTCGACAACGGGAACGGTTTGTGGTCTGGAGAGCAAGGTTTTGCTATTGGCGGTGAAGAGAGACTTAGCCGCTTGTACGGCTATCTCTCTGAACTTGCTGCTGCTGCGTTCGTCTGCAGAGTGAGTCATCAACTTGACCCTTTGTCCTTTCTTCATTGACTTGTAAATTTTCTGATTCCGTTGTGTGTGTTGATAGGGTGGTGTCAAAAGAGTTCACTTGTTGGATGGTACTATAAGTGGAGTGCTATTGTTGGAGCTTTTCAAAAGAGATGGCATGGGGACTATGGTGGCGAGGTACAACTGTTTTCAACTGCGTATCATTCAAAGTTTTGATCTTTCTTACACACTTCATGTCACAGCGATGTGTACGAAGGAACCCGAGAGGCAAAAGTGGAAGATCTTGCTGGAATTAGACAGATAATCAAACCTCTGGAAGAATCTGGTTCTTTGGTTCGTAGAACTAATGCGGAGGTTAGTCCTTTTATGTTTCACTCATCGTTGTTTTTGGTCTTAACACATTGAAGCGCTGATCGATTTTGGTGTTACAGCTACAACGAGCTTTGGAGTCGTTTGTGGTTGTGGAAAGAGAAGGACAGATAATAGCTTGTGCTGCTTTGTTCCCTTTCTTTGAAGAGAAATGTGGAGAAGTTGCAGCTATCGCAGTTGCATCAGATTGCCGTGGACAAGGCCAGGGAGATAAACTGCTTGGTACACAATCACTAAACTTTTGGAACAGAACATTTTGTCTTGTTTCGAATCTAAAAGTTAAAGACAAAACCGGTTTCTTGGACTTTTGTAGATTACGTTGAGAAGAAAGCGTCAGCTCTCGGGCTCGAGATGCTTTTCCTGTTGACGACAAGAACCGCAGACTGGTTCGTGAGACGCGGGTTTGAGGAATGCTCTATCGAGATGATACCGGAAGCAAGACGTGAAAGAATCAATTTCTCGAGGAGATCGAAGTATTACATGAAGAAGTTATTACCAGACAGGAGTGGGATCTCAGTTGTTCGAACATTTCAGTTCGGTTCTTGAGAGCTTTTCGTGAAGAAGATCCATCACAGAGCAAATGCACAATGTAATTTACCTCTAATAAAGTAATAAATAATCACCACCGTTTTAAGGTTGATTAGCTTAAACAAATAAAACGGAAAGAGTATTAATTGTATGTTAATTAGGTTCTTATTGGTATTTATAAAGATGAGGAACAACACACAATATATGTAACATTGATCAACAAGTTGAACATAATTTAAGGATTAGTTTTTTTTGGAGGAGACTTCTGAGTGTAGATGTAATCCAGATGACCATCCAACGTCGTTTTCATCAAACATTCCTCTGTTTCACACTTCTCCATCTCCTTCAAACAATAATTTCTTTGTTAATTCAGAATTCAAAAGCATGTGAGATGTTTCCAATATTTGGACTATTTTTAAAAATGTTAGGAAATACACTATGAAGAAATTATATAAAATTAGGGAATTACTTTAACTGCATGCGGTTTCGGAGGAGGCGTTTGGGTATAGATGTAATCAAGATGAGCATCAGACGTCGATTTCATCAAACACTCATCCGTTTCACACTTCTTCTCCATCTCCTTCATACAATTAAATTAAACCATATGATAAACAAATCACATAACGAGTACACATAGATAAATATGTGATTATGATATACATAGTACTTCCTCTGTTTCATCAATTTGGTTTTGTGATAAAGTTTTACCGAAACGGGAGAATGAATTTTTACCGTAGATTTGCTCTGGAGAGTGGAGTCTGGACGAGCCACCGAAGTTATAACCATGAAGCTAAGTAAAAGTGCTGCGACGATGAGGATGTTAGTCTTTGACATAGTTTTAGTCTTCTTAATCTTTTCTCTCTATCTCTCTTTTTCTTTTATGTTTTGTTTGGTTTGATGTGATCATATTATATTGAGTGATGCAGGAGAAGAGTCAAATTTATAAGGCCAATTTTAGGTAAGAACGTTTTTGTAATATGATATTAATATTTAATGTTTATTGGTTGATTAAATTTTATTGTTTTTTCATAAAGAGGGAAGGAATCATATATATAGATTTTTTTGTTCTTATGCATAATAATGTGTTTTATGTATTTATGGTAAAACTTTTAAATATTTTTTATGCATGCATGATGTCTAAGTTAAATTTTCAAACATTTGTGTCTTTGTTACTCGTAAGTCAATTATTATACAACACGTATCTGTTGGTAACGCTTAGTTATAAATGAATCATTTTGGAAATATATATATACCTTACAACTACTGATCCTTTGACCTTATGTTTACTTTTTGAAAGAAAAAAAAAACTATTTCTAAAAAAACTAGTATTCCTTAAAAAAAAAAAACCTTTTGTGTGGGGGTGGAAGCATTTTTATCAGTTTTGAGCTAAATCGAGATTTTAAAATTGATTACATTTTATTTGTGCATGAACCTAGAAAAATATTACATTTATGGTTTGTTGAGGTAAAAAGAAAGTAATCTCAAGCATTCTAGAACTATTTTGATCCACTAAAAAAGATTCAACTTATTTGATACCAAGATGACACAGAAAGTTAGAAAATAAAAAATAAAGGCAATCTGAAAGTGCTCATGACTCATGAGGGTGAGATTTCCCTTTTTCTAATCATGATTGTATTTTTTAAGTAATAGCTAGTTATGGAAATGTTTTGATAAGGAAGAATCCAATCACTATGGATTTGATATCTATCATATATATATCGGAACGTATCAGATCAGATCAAATCCTTACGTGTTGTGGTCATTTTATATAGTAAGATCAATTTGTATTTGGATTTGCATTCACGTGTTATATGTAAAATTTAAATATAAAGCTGAAGAAACAATTGTAAACTATATTATTGGCACTAAACTATGTTGACATCAATTTAATCCGGAAACCATGCATGAAATCTGTTGGAGAGAGGCCAATGTTAAGTGTCAAAAGTCTCAAACAAACATCATTCCTTTGCGCAAGAGGAGAACAAAAAAACCAACCAAGAGCGTCTAAACCAGAACAAGACCAGAAAGTAACACTTCCACGTCTCCTCTATTATGCTTGAACCTACAAATTAAGGGAACTAACATATATTAGATATTTTCTACAGTTAACTACATACTGACACTTATGAGCTGTCTGATAGTTCCTCCTTTGACATTGACTTTGACTTTGATTGTGCCAATTTCCTGAACCATGACACTATCATCTTCCAACAGAACTTGTGCTCTACTGATTTCTATGGAGTCATTGAAAACTCGTGTCTAAATCTAAAAGTCATGTGGTATGAACGGCCTGAGTCAATCACCCATCTATCTCTTTGATTATGATCTCATATAGACAACACATCCACTTCCAACAACTTACCAACCATTAAAGTTGCTTCTCCAATCTCCATGATCCTCGGTTTCCATTTTCTTCTTGCAAGCGAAACAATATTTCTGCATATGGCCTTCCTTGCAGACTTGCAGTACCAGCAGGTTACTCTTGATATCGACCTTAATCTTGATTTGTTATTAATTACTCCCGTCTCTATAGGTATCTCTTGTCTGACCTTCCTCGAGCAACATAAGCTTCACCATTTTTTGAATAACCAATAGAGTCTTTGGCCTCTTTAAGCTCTCAATCTATTTTGATTTTGAAACATTCCTCATCTTCTATAGTCAAAGTCTCTCTCACATATTTCAGAGTTCTGTGACCTTCACGCTGCTTAAACCAGACACCAACTTCAAGAAATCATCGATATTTTCATCAATCAACTTATAAATTAATATCTTTATAAGTTGTTATCCAGTTCTTATCTTTATTACTTATAAATTAACCCATATGTTTCATTAAACAGAAACTTAAAAATCAAGAACCGAAATTTAAAGTATCTCCTAAGCCGATGACTACGAGTTTGAAGAGGATTATTACAATTTTGCCTTGACTATTGGCAAAAAGAAAAAGGCCAAACTCTAGTTTATTTAGGCGCCTTTGTTGAGTTGAACAGCTTCTTTGAGCTTGCGACCAAGAGCAAAGGCCAAAGGTGGAGGCACTGCATTACCAATCTGCCTATGCTTATGTATTATGTTCCCTTCGAACTCATAGCTATCCGGAAACCCCTGTCACAATTTTTCATAACAACCAAATCAAGTTTCCGATGCTACAAAGACTTTTGTCTTAAAACAAGAAGAAGATTGTTACCTGAGATCGGGCGCATTCACGGACAGTGAGGATCCTGTCTTGGTCAGGATGGAAGCACATTCCAACTTTACCCATGGGCTGAGGATCAGTGATTGAAGTTGGAAAGTTTCCTTCCCAATCTAATCTCCCAAAGAGTCCTTTCCATTGGTTGTGGCGCTTCGCCGTGTTTGGTAGACACCATGGAATCAAATCAACCACTTGCCCATTTGATAACGTCACCTGTAATATAAAGAGTCAAACAAAAATAAGTTTCTGGTCTTTTATTCCAAGATTAGTGTAGTCTTAGTGGGAATGTCTGACCTTTTCGTCTGGGAGGTCACGCCAATCAGAACCTGGCCTCTTTGGGATTTTCTTACATCTAATGAGGTTAAGCTCGTTCATCTCTTTGCAGATGTGGTCAGTGAGAACAATCTTGTTTCCTCTTATCTCCTTTTGGAACCACGAGATTGGTTGAACTTCATACTGCAAAGACACATGAATATTCAAATGTTTGTTGTGTTATGTGTATCGTTTATACTTAAACCACACATACCTCTTTGTTCGTCTTGGATTCTCCGTTTTGTACAGGTGGGAGATCGCCGATTGTGTCTCTCACAGTGATCGGACGGAAAGGTGCGCCGTGCTGAGTACTGCGAACAGCAGCATAGTGTAGACCTTTGGATAGTGAGATTTTCAACTCCGGAACACCGAAGACATGCATCGGCTCAGGCCATTCCGGAAGTACTTCTTCTGGTGCAGCTGCCCATATAAAAGCTCTCTTGCGAGACTGAGAAACCCCATAAGCACCTGCCTCCAAGATCCCAAATCTCACCTGTCAAACATCATATCAAGCACAGATTTTGAATTCAGTTTCACATAGAAAGATTTTGAATTCAGTTTCTACACTTCAGTTTCACATAGACAATATTTGGGCTAAAGAGCAATCAAATTTAGAACACAGAAGCCACAAGACTAAAATGGAATTTACCTGGTAACCCATTTCGAGAAGAGAAGCCAGAGTAAGTTGGAACGTCTGCCCTTTGTTGAATGACACAAAGGTCCTCACGTTCTCCAGGAGAAAATACCTTGGCCGGAAATAATCAGCGAAGGACAAGAACGCTAATATCATTTCACACTGAACCTTACTCCAAGAGCTTTGGTTGAACCGGTTCATACCAGAGAATCCCTGCCAAATTTCACAAGGTTAAGATCGCTCTACTTAATCAACGAACATTGCACATACAAATATAGCAGCAATCTTACCTGGCATGGAGGGCCTCCATTGATGAAATCAACTTGACCAGGCAGTGGCAGAGTACGCTTCTGGTCCTCAGCAAGTTTACCGGCTAGTTCATTAGCCTCTGTAGTAGAGATACAATCATCTTGATCTCCACATTTCTCCATTATAGCCCTGCAGATAATCCCAAACAACTGATCAGAACACAAGAAATAGATATAGCCACATTGGGAGAGTAAGTGCTGTAACTTGGCGGCTATTTACCTAAGAATCACATTGCAGTTGTCAACAAAAACTGTCGTCTCGGGATGGTTTTTTCTAAAAGCCTCGCCAGCTGGCTCTTCATACTCGATCGCCCACTTTGTGGCAGATACACCTTTTACATAAAAGCATGCAACATAAATACAATTTTGTTCAAGAGTTTCTGGTTGACAAAGTGTGGACTGGAGATGATACATACCTGCCTGTTCCAGTCCCTGAGACAGGCCACCACAACCAGCAAAAATATCTAGTGTGGCCAGACGCATCTCTTTAGGTACCTCAACAGGCTTGACAATCGCTGAGTCTGTTCCATTCTCTACTCCCTTCCCCTTTTTCTTTCTTAAAAGTGCCTCGTCCTTAATAGTAGAGTACTTCGGCTTGATATTGACGGGCAGCTGTTACAAAAACAGTTACGAGAAACACTTCAACTTTGTATCGGAAACAGCAACAATCATACCAAATTAGTTATATAAACAAATACTATATGAATTTTTATAAACAAATTATGTACAAAATTAATGGACGGTAAACAAAAAGAGTGAAACAATATATACCTGCTTGACAGAACCTTTGGACGGGTCATAGATTTGTTCACAGAAGAAGATATTCTCTGATATTGGATAATCACGGGAAGATGGCATATCAGTTTTCTTCCTTACTTCACATTTTCCCTCTAGAACCTCTGGATGGAGAACATCTGTGTCCTCGCTGTAGTACAACTAAAACAAATTGCAAAAGGAAAAAGAAAACAGAGTAAAAAGACTGTAATATAAGCTTATGGAGGAACCAACAAAGTAACCTATCTTACGTAAAACATCACTAGATAACCAACAAAGTAACCTATCTTACGTAAAACATCACTAGATATATATTACCGAAGAAATAGTTTACCTCTTGGATGTCTGAGGAATAAGCCTTCTCGTTAGAAACATCCTCAGGCCTATAAAACCTTCTCACTTTAACCTCGAAGGAACCCTTTTTAGATTCCTTAGCGACGATGATCTCAAGGATTTGGCAGACAACGAAGGGTCTTAACCCGATATTCCGCCCAGACTTATATTTCTCATTAGCCTCCTTCGATCCATCGATATATTCTGGCATTACATAGACAAAATCATCAGCGGAATAGTCAACCCCATTGGAGGAAAAGCCCGTCTTTGAAGCGTTGAGTTTGATCTCTGCTCTTTTCTCTTCATCCTCTCTTATCCTACATGAATTGCAGGATCCAGAAGCACAGCCCATATCACGGAGTGGAAGACTAAAGAAACCCCCTCTCTCAGGTGAATACAAACTCTTGCAGAAGTATTCCATAGGCAAGTCTTTCGCTTTTCGTTCCTCTGCTCTCGCCCGGTCCAGCTTATCCGCAGTATTGTTCTCTTTCCTAAACTGATGCCCCCATGGCCTCGATCGAATCTCCAAACTGACTGTTCCTTTTACGTCCTTAAGCTGTACAGTCATGCATTCTTTTGTCAAGAATAGTTCCCTCTCGTTAGCAGCATTCCCCAGAACAGTCTCGGATCCTCTTTGTAAAAGTCTTCCATGTAGCATTTTGCAGTGTTTTGAACTTTCAAACATGTACTCCACGAAGTAGATGGCCTGAGTTTCATCAACTTCCAAGACGACGGCACCACCTACGCCAACCATTTCCCCTCCAATGAGGGCTTGTCGATAGAGAGGCTCACCAGCAGAAGTCTTTCCTACACTCTCGCCATCCCATCTAGTTTCCATTTTTCCAGAACTGCCTCGAATATTCTTCAAAGGAGTATGAGACTTTTCAACCTCCTCAATAGGTTCTGGTACAGTTTCCTCTGCGTCATCTTCTTCATTTTCGACCTCCTCTTCAACCTCTTCTTCCCCGTTTTCTGCAACAACTGCCTGCAATGGATCCTCTGGAGAGTAATTGGAGTAAAACTCGCCCCAAATTCTGTTGATCAGGCGAGTTGTTGTTGCTTGCATGGCCTTCCTCTTGGATACCACAGGTGCCATACCTGCCCTTGGATTATAATTCGGTTTCAGCAAAATTAACTTCTTCTTCTTGATGGTCCATCTTGTGTTATGCCTTTCCGCCCTTCTATTTGCAAGATCACTAGCAAATGAACACCTACTAATCTCCTTGTTAGGAAATTCTGAAAACATCTGCAAAATTATTTGCCCATGACCGACCACATATCTGTCAACAACCGCGCGATCAGAAGAAATGTGAGCTCTATTCTGGAACTCAGACACCTTTTTCATGACATCTTCAAATGAAAGCCTAGACTTTCTAATTTGATCTTCCAGCAGAGCAAAAATGCGTATACAAACCCTTGCTATTTTCAAAATAGGTTCAAACCATGGGGAGTACTGCTTTGACGGTCTCCCAAGTCGATACCTGGACGTACCTGATCTGTCAGCAACAGAAGAAGGAAAAAAACGATGCAGAAACGATAGGTACAAATACTAGAATAGACAGCTTACCAGGCCACATCTGTTCGTACTGAAATCGAGATCATTGACCCCCCATACTCAATCATCCATTCCTTTATTTGGCTGAGGAATAAGGGTACCCCCCCAGGTGCCTTTGATGGCGTAGAGGTTTCAGGATCATCTAGATCAAACCACATCCCATCATCCTCCGTCATCAAACCAGATCCAAAGATAGTTACATCGATATCAGCACAAGGCTTCATGGGGAGTAGCTCCAGGGATATCAACCTTGAATCAGAGTTGTAAAGAGCCCAATTGTGAAGCATCCTGCGAGGCAGGTCCTCGATGTGGACCTCATAGTCATCGTACAATATAAGCTCATCTGTTTCTTCGTCGATATTCTTATAATAAGCTGGCAGAGGATAATCATTGGCAATCTCATCTTCAGTGGTTTTTATGTAACCCTTACTTGAAGAAGAAGCTGCGCCGGTGTTTTTTCTAGGCCGTTGCATAGATTTCCTATACTCTTCATCTTGTACAAGTTTAGCATATCTTTGGTCCTCGTCAACCATTTGTTGATCAGATGTCAAGGCCTTGCTCTCTGCTGGAGCTTCAGAAACCCCATCAATCCTCAGAACCCCGTTAGAAGGTCTTCCTTCCATCTGAGCAGCAACATTGTTAAGTCTACTAGTCTCATCTCTGAGAGCAACGAGTACAGGAATCTCAGCAAAGCTTGCGTCATCTTTCTTGGCCGTCTCGTCCAAACCAGCAAGCTGGTTATATATGAATTCTCCTTGGGATACAAGGAAGTTTCTGATGACCATGTAATCACTAGAAAAGCACTTACTTTCAAGGCTCATAGACCTCGCAACCGCCACAAGCAACTCATCAAGACTCAAGTCAGAGTTCCCACCAGCAGACTTGGACACTTTCTTATAAACCTCTACGGAAGCAAACGCCTTCTCATAGAAATAGTCATACATCTTCTTGTAGGTAGTAGCAGGTTTGACGCAATCATAATCCGCCAACTCGGTAGAGATCCAAACAACCGGGACACCTTCTTCATATCCAGAGATACTCCAATGCTCCACACGTCCAAAACCTTCGCACCTCACGCCTTTTGCTTTCTCCTTGTCGGAACATTCACCTAAAGGTAAGATAACACCTGTGAGGAAAATGTCACCAATCTCCAACATCTCCACAGGCTGTGAAACTCCGTTCGCATCATGTAAAACGAAATCAGTCAGCTTCCTGGTTTGACGAGGCTCGTCACCGGTCTGCGGAGAAGTTGTGAAGTGTAGAGCTACGATCTCGTCCTCCACAATCTGATGTTGCTTTGTTTCAACAGTAGCAGATTTCTCAGAGATACGAACAGATTTCTCCTTGAAGTTTGTACATGCCGCGGCTCTCCTTGGCCTCGTCCTCCTTGTAGAGACATCAGCACCATCCGACTCTTTGCTCTCTGGAAGAGGTCTCTTCTTTTGCTTCCCGGCCTTAGTTCCGTTTCTCACCATTTCCGAAAACCTACTCAAAAGAGATACATGAAGAGTTGAGGAAGAATCACTACGACGCAATTGACATGTAATTTTCAGATGAATCCAATCAAAACCCTAGAAATGAGAGTTTCAACATCACATCGCCGCGAAACAGTTAAAACCAATTTCAGTAAAATCCTTCGAATTAGGTTTGTAATCGAAGTCGAAACAGCAGAAACCATACGATACGAAGCGAAATCGACTCCAAACAACTAAATCACAGGAAATTTAAGGTCGAAATGACGAACAACTCAAGCGCTAAGGGTTTAACAATCAGTGTAATTTGAGATCGGAGAAGAAGAAAACTTACGTTCGAGAAGCGAAATCGGGAGGAGAAATGCGAAAGACGAACCGATCTGAGAGAGAGAGAGAGGTCGAGAGAGAGCGATTGAAGATAAGAGCGACGAGTTTAGGGCTGAGTGGGTGGAAGAGGTATAAGAAGGAGAGAGACGAGCGAAACGACGCGCGGCAACAACCGGCGCTAAAAGTATTTTTTCGTAAAAGAGAAAAATAAGGAAAGTCCCGCCTAAATCTCTTTCGATTTGAGAATTAGGTCTGGCCAAAATGTTTTTACAACTATGAACATCCCATATGAATCTTATATATTGATTAGTTTTAATGTTTTTACATGTTATTTTCATTGAAAAATAAGTGATGATCCGTGCTGTGTACGCGATAAATTTATTCGTAAATTGTGTTTTATAGATATAGAAAGTATCACTGTTTAAATTTGAAAATATGTGATGATCCGTGTTGTATACGGAATAAAAACTATTCATAAATTCGTGTTTTATAGATATAGAATTGTTATGATCATTTAAAAAGAAGCGATGATCCGTGACATACACGGTATAAAATTATTCATGAATCGTGTTTTGTAGATATAGAAATTGTGATTGTATACATTTAAAAGTAAGTGAATCCGTGTTACATACGGAATACAATTGTCCGTAACTTTGTATTTTGTTGATATAGAAAGTTTAAGTATGTTCATTTAAAACAAGTGATGATCCGTGATATGCACGGTATAAAATTATTCATAAGTCGCATTTTGTAGATATAGAAATTGTTATTATTTGAATTTTAAAACAAGTGATGATCCGTGTTGTATACGAAATAAAATTATTCTTAAGTTTGTATTTTTTATATAGAAAGAATTATTATGTTAAAAATAAATGACGATCCGTGTTATACACGGTAAAATTATTCATCAGCCACATTTTGTAAATATATAAATAATTATTATTTACATTTAAAAATAAGTGACGATCTGTGTTGTATATGGAATAAAATCATTCATAAGATTGAATTTTGTAGATAAAATTCTTTTATGTTCTTCTAAAAATAGAGATATAGATATTGTAATTATTTACATTTAAAAATAAGTGAAGATCCATGTTGTATACAGAATAAAACTATTCATAATTTTGTATTTTGTTTATACAAAAAGTATTATTATGTTCATTTAAAAATGAGTAATGATTCGTGGTATGCATGTTATAATATCATATTATTCATAACTCGTGTTTTATAGATATAGAAATTGTTATTATTAATATTTTAAAAAGTTAATGATGATCTTTGTTATGTACGCAATAAAATTGTTCAGAAGTTAATGTTTTTAGATATAGAAAGTATTAATATGTTCATTAAAAAATAAGTATGATCCATGTATTACACGGTATAAAATTATTCACAAGTCATGTTTTGTAGATACATAAATTCTAATTATTTATATTTAAGAATAAGTGATAATCCGTGTTGTGTATGGAATAAAACTATTCATAAGTTTGTATTTTATAGATATATAAAGTATTATTATGTTCATTTAAAAATAAGTGATTATCCATGTATACATAGTATATAGTTATTCATAATTTGCGTTTTATAGATATAAATATTGTTATTATTTACATTCATAATTATGTTCATTTAAAAATAAACGACGACTCGTATTATACACAATATAAAATTATTCATAAGTCATGTTTTGTAAATATAAAAGATTGATTATTTACATTTAAAGTTAAGTGATGATCTGTGTTATATATAGAATAAAATCATTTGTACCTTTGTGTTTTGTAGATGTAGAAAATTTTATTATGTTCATTTAAAAATAAATAATGATCCGTGTTATATACAATATTAAATTATTCATAAATCACGTTTTATAGATATAGAAATTGTGATTATTTACATTTAAAAATAAATGAATATCCGTGTTATATACAGAATAAAATTATACATAATTTATATTTTGTTGAAAATATAAATTATTATTATGTTTATTAAAATAAGTAGTGATCCATGTTATCTTATGCACATTATAAAATTATTCATAAGTCGCGTTTTATAAATATATAAATTGTTATTATTTATATTTAAAAATGATGATCTGTGTTATGTAAAGAATAATTTTGTTTCATAAGTTAATGTTTTTAGATATAGAAAGTATTAATATGTTAATTTAAAAATAAAAGACAATTACACTTATACACTTTGTTTGATACATTTTTTTATTTTTGTACTTGTAGGGATGATCCGTGTAATACACGGTATAAAATTATTCATAAGCCACGTTTTGTAGATACATAAACTCTTAATATTTACATTTAAAAATAAGTGATATTCTGTGTTATGTATGGAATAAAATAATTTATAAGGTCTTGCTTTATAGATTTAGAAAATATTAATATGTTCATTTAAAAATAAGTGACAATCCGTGTTATATACTGTATAAAATTATTTATCGGTAGCAATTTGTACATATAAATATTGTTATTATTTACATTGAAAAAATAGTGATGATCCATGCTGTGTACCGAATATATAAAATTATTCATAATTTTTGTTTTATAGATCTAATAAGTATTATTATGTTCACTTAAAAATAAATGATATCTGTATTATGCACATAGTCACATACAAGTGATTTTCCCTAGTTATGGGTATGTTAAAATTAGGAAAAATTCTCATCAAAGTTTTTTTGAGATATTATTTATTTTTGTATCAATATACTTATTTTAATATATCTTTGAGAACTTCTGTGAGATATTTTCAATAAAGATGTTTTGAAAACCAAAAAAAAATGAATAAAATAAGCCAAAAGTTGTGTCAACTTCTTGCTTTGCCAGTTACCTACGTGTAGCTTATAGGTAACTTAGATACACGTAAATTAGAAAAGCAAGAATTTGACAACACAAATGTAAAATAAACCATATCAATTGTGCAAGTCAAGTCAAAGTAATTTGAACCGATTCTCTCTTTATTCAAGCGAAATCCAAAAGCCAGTAGAAGAAAATTAAATCAAGAGTAGTGCAAATCTTGGATATCATCCATGACCAATTTCCTCCAAACAATAAAAAGAAAAGAGTCATTTGTTAGATCAGGACAGGGGGATTTAGGACTGCATAAGCAAGCAACTCTTGGTCATGGACAAACAAAGACATGTCTTGCGCAGGTAAGCTTATCCATGCTTCAACACCTTCACCATCCTTTGAATCCATCAGCACAACATAAACCATGTCATCATAGATGGTATGTGAAGCAGATCCCATCCAGACCGGACTACCCCAACCGAAATCAACCTTGTAGAAAGGCTTCCCGCACCAGCTAGACATTGTGTATATGTCTATGTCTGGTCTGAACTCCGACACGAAACTTCCCATCACATTCATCAAACCCTGACCAACTGTGTTGCCTTGGAGACTATCTCTTAACATCTCGTTGACTCCTTCTTTGGCGGTTCTGAATGCGGCAACGGTTTCACAAATTTCCAATTTGCTCTCTGCGTCTTTCTTGAGAAAGAATGCTGTCTGAAGGTTACCAATAGCATCCCCTGTAGGAATCCTAAGACGCAAGTCCATGGCTTGGTACATTAACGTTGACCTTGGAGCCAACAAGTTAGACCGGGAGGCTTTTCTAGCACATTTCCATATAACCGACGTGACAGCTTCCACACGTGTAGGCAACGGGACGCTTTCGCTAGCGGCTTTACGTTTGAGCTCAGCGATCTTAGAGGACTCAAAGACGAAACGATTCGTTACACACTTCTTCAAAAGATTGACGTTAGAGTCCGTTCTTGGGGACTGTAAAGCCATATGAGGAGGAGCAGGAGGGTAAATGGTGGCCTCAGCAAACTGATGAAACTTCACATTTGACTTCTCGTTAGCCATAGTGGCTGACCAATCTGTTACCAAGGTAAGCAACGAAGACGCATCGCAGATCCTGTGAGAGACACAGACCGAGACCGCTACTCCTGAACCAGACCCGAAGAAAGTGACCTTGACACTCAACAATGGCCACACCGTTGGAGAATCTCCCGCCAAGATCTCCGGGCGGAGCTCCTCTAAAGAGTCAACGTTGAGGGTTCTCAAGAACTTTGGGAGGAGGAGATCGGTGCGTGCCTCAGTGAAGACAGCTCCTTTGTCGTTGCAGTTGATGGAGACGCCTTCTATCTCTCCAGCGAGTGGATAGAAGCGTGAGAGAGTTTCGGACAGAGAGCTTTTCAGTTTCCCTGAGATGATCTTTGGCGACAGAGTGACTAGATCTTCAGATTTGTAGAGGAAGATCGTTGAAACGTAAATTGCGGGACAGGAGAGGTCGAGGATGGAGAGTTGAATGTGATCTTGTGGTGATGGTGAAGCAGGTTTGATCACTTCTCTCCTCATAACCTCTGGCTTCAATTCCATTTCCATCGTCTTCCTATGATTCCTTAGAGTGAAGAGCTAAGAATGCATAAAAGCATCGAATGCAAAAAGCAATGTATCTATCATTTGTGTTGCCTTTTTGGCAATAAACAATGCATTTACAAAATGATATATTTAGTTTGCTGTACAATAAATACAACTTGGGAAAAGGATCGAAGGAACATGCCATCACGTTGACTCTAACAGCGACTTTCATTCTTGCAAGTGCTCATTACAAGTTTTGTAATTCATCCGATTTTATATGATGATCGCTTTGGTTTTTAGGAATGCAAAGTGTTATTGAGGACCTAGAAATTCATCTCTATTTTGAGATTAATTTTCCTATTTTCATGTCATGTGTTCTTCGTAGTTTTCGGCATTCCAAGATTGATATAAATTATATATAAAAAAAAACTAAATAACCTCTAAAGCTTGAAATTATAATTCTTATCCTCTTCCACCATCATATTACATGTATACATTCATCTGATTCATTTTTTTCCATGTAAATGTCATCACCAATAGAAATTAATACTTTTTCATGCCAATAAATTTCTTAAGAGAATATTATATTATATTAACATATGTGATGTGTATCAGTGTATATGAGTTGAGTTTCAGTGGTTATTGTAAGTCTACAATGGATTTTAGAGTATTTTTTATTGGGAGTTATAATTTGAACTAATCGTATTAAAGTCAAACCAAACTAAAACTAAAGCCGATATAATCTTAATACAGTAGCTATTTTTTATGGACAAAAGAAAATCGAACCAAAATTCAAATTTTACATCCCTAATCGTATATGATTCTCACCAGCAGTATATAGAAATGAAAACAATGCATCCGTAGCGAGCAATATCAGTATATCACGGATTGAAAACCTAGTTAATCAAAACTTGATGAAATTTAATGTTCTTGCTTATACATGTAACTATTGTATATATATCGATATAAAAAATTGATATCAAAATATTTTTCTTAGATTTATAAATCTTATACAGATTTCAAAATCAATAAATGAATAACACTCTCGTAATCGTAACATATTTTAGCATATTCACCCGCCACTTGGCCCACTTCCCTTCACGAATCCTATCCAATCATATTATATAAACTTTAACATGCAACGAAAAAAAAAAACAGTAACATAAACGCATTATGTCCCCATTCATGCGGGGCATGAATGTTTGTAGTATATAATTCTAAGTTTCCTAACGTCCATAATCTATACACTACTGCATGATACAATTATTAATAACCAAATGGTTGGGTTTTGATTGACATAATGGAGCTCACGAAATCATTTAATTAAAGCGACTCGACTCTCAGCTTATAAACTCAAGGACTCGGTCAATTTCTCAAAGCTTAAAAAGCTCAGATCTTAAAACTCGGTTTCGTCTTCTTTCTCCATTTAAGTTTGCGATTCTTCTGCTTCTTCTTTTCTTTACAAACAACCAAAAAAATAAACTAAACATAAAATAAAAGAGAATAGAGAAAAAGCAGAGATCTTGCATCTTTACGTTTTCCGCAAGAAACAGCCATTGAAGCTGTGATAGGTGTAAAAGATGGAGAGTTACTTGAACGAGAATTTCGACGTTAAGGCGAAACATTCGTCTGAGGAAGTGCTCGAGAAATGGCGGAATCTCTGCGGCGTCGTCAAGAACCCAAAACGCCGTTTTCGCTTCACCGCTAATCTCTCCAAGCGTTACGAAGCGGCCGCCATGCGCCGCACCAACCAGGTACTTCTTCTTCTTCTATGTCTTTCTTTTATGTTTTACGAACATTGGAGATTATGTAATGACATATGTTTTTAGAACCATTTCTGGTTGGAATATTCAGAGTATGGTTTGAAATGGTATTGTACATTTTGAGTACGTATTTGTTAAAACTATTTGGATGCGTTTCATAATCCTGCTACGACTTGTATAACATCTAACTTCAGATTGATTCAATTCTGGATCTATAGCTTCTTTTGTTTCTGTTCTGCAACTTTTGATTTTCCCTCCTAATTTATATATTTGAAACATTTAAAATACAGGAGAAACTGAAGATTGCTGTTCTTGTGTCAAAAGCCGCATTTCAGTTTATCTCAGGTGAGTTAACTTATCAGAAAGTGTAGACCTTTTTTTGAATTTGTGTAAAATGTTCTTGATTTTGATTTCTTTGTTCTCAGGGGTTTCTCCAAGTGATTACACTGTGCCTGAGGAGGTTAAAGCTGCAGGCTTTGACATTTGTGCAGATGAGTTAGGATCAATAGTGGAAAGTCATGATGTGAAGAAGCTCAAGTTTCATGGTGGAGTTGATGGACTTTCAGGGAAGCTCAAGTCGTGTCCCAATGCTGGTCTCTCAGGTGAATCTGATCAGTTAAGCAAAAGGCAAGAGCTTTTCGGGATCAACAAGTTTGCGGAGAGCGAACTTAGGAGTTTCTGGATATTTGTTTGGGAAGCTCTTCAAGATATGACGCTTATGATTCTAGGTGTTTGCGCTTTCGTCTCTTTGATAGTCGGAATCGCAACTGAAGGATGGCCTCACGGGTCACATGATGGTCTCGGCATTGTTGCTAGTATCCTTTTGGTTGTGTTTGTTACAGCAACTAGTGATTACAGACAGTCGTTGCAGTTCCGAGACTTGGATAAAGAGAAGAAGAAGATCACCGTGCAGGTCACGCGAAACGGGTTTAGACAGAAGATGTCTATATATGAGTTGCTTCCTGGTGACATTGTGCATCTTGCTATTGGAGATCAGGTTCCTGCAGATGGTCTTTTCCTCTCTGGTTTCTCTGTTGTGATCGATGAGTCGAGTTTGACTGGAGAGAGTGAGCCTGTGATGGTGAATACACAGAACCCTTTCCTTCTCTCTGGAACCAAAGTGCAAGACGGGTCATGTAAGATGCTGGTTACAACAGTTGGTATGAGGACACAATGGGGAAAGTTAATGGCAACTCTTAGTGAAGGAGGTGATGATGAAACTCCATTGCAAGTGAAACTCAATGGAGTTGCAACCATCATTGGTAAAATAGGTCTTTTCTTCGCCATTGTTACGTTTGCGGTTCTGGTGCAAGGAATGTTTATGAGGAAGGTTTCTTTGGGAACTCACTGGAGTTGGTCTGGTGATGAAGCACTAGAGCTTTTGGAATACTTTGCTATTGCTGTGACAATTGTTGTCGTTGCGGTTCCTGAAGGTTTGCCTTTAGCTGTGACTCTTAGTCTCGCGTTTGCGATGAAGAAGATGATGAATGATAAAGCCCTCGTTCGCCATTTAGCAGCTTGTGAGACAATGGGATCTGCAACTACTATTTGCAGTGACAAGACCGGTACTTTAACAACCAACCACATGACTGTTGTGAAGTCTTGCATTTGTATGAATGTTCAAGATGTAGCAAGCAAAGGTTCAAGCTTGACGTCTGAAATCCCTGAGGCTGCAGTGAAACTACTTCTCCAGTCTATCTTTAATAACACCGGTGGTGAAGTTGTTGTGAACAAACATGGCAAAACAGAGATATTGGGGACACCAACAGAGACAGCTATATTGGAGTTAGGACTTTCACTTGGAGGTAAGTTCCAAGAGGAAAGACAATCTTACAAAGTTATCAAAGTTGAGCCTTTTAACTCCACAAAGAAAAGAATGGGAGTAGTCATTGAGCTCCCTGAAGGAGGACGCGTTAGGGCTCACACGAAAGGAGCTTCTGAAATAGTTTTAGCAGCTTGCGACAAAGTTATCAACTCAAGCGGTGAGGTTGTTCCGCTTGATGAAGAATCCATCAAGTACTTGAATGTTACAATCAATGAGTTTGCAAATGAAGCTCTTCGCACTCTTTGCCTTGCTTATATGGATATTGAAAATGGGTTTTCTCCGGATGAAAACATCCCTTCTTCAGGGTTTACTTGCATAGGTATCGTTGGCATCAAAGATCCTGTTCGTCCTGGAGTCAGAGAGTCCGTGGAGCTTTGTCGTCGTGCTGGTATAATGGTGAGAATGGTTACAGGAGATAACATTAACACCGCAAAAGCTATTGCTAGAGAATGTGGAATTCTCACTGATGATGGTATAGCCATTGAAGGTCCTGTGTTCAGAGAGAAGAACCAAGAAGAGTTACTTGAGCTCATTCCCAAGATTCAGGTAATCAAAAACCGTTTCTTGATCTAGTTAAGACTTAAACAAGAACTTACTTTTTGGAACTTTTCTTAATAGGTGATGGCTCGTTCTTCTCCCATGGACAAGCATACACTTGTGAAGCAGTTAAGGACTACTTTTGATGAAGTTGTTGCTGTGACTGGTGACGGGACCAATGATGCACCAGCACTCCACGAGGCTGACATAGGATTAGCAATGGGCATAGCCGGAACAGAAGTGAGTTTAAGATATTGAAAAGTCTAACAATATGATGCAAAGACTGCAATTTTTTTCTTTTCTAAAGCTGTTTTTGCAATGACATTAGGTGGCCAAAGAGAGTGCAGATGTCATCATTCTCGATGATAATTTCAGCACAATCGTGACAGTGGCGAAATGGGGACGTTCGGTTTACATTAACATTCAGAAATTTGTTCAGTTCCAGCTAACCGTCAATGTTGTTGCCCTCATTGTTAACTTCTCTTCTGCTTGCTTGACCGGTGAGTTTTCAAGAACATTGGCTGATTCTGTTCTGTTCAAGTTTTCCATCTTTACAATGTTTCTGCATCGTTTCACAGGAAGTGCTCCTCTAACTGCTGTTCAACTGCTTTGGGTCAACATGATAATGGACACACTTGGAGCTCTTGCTCTAGCTACAGAGCCACCGAACAACGAGCTGATGAAACGTATGCCTGTTGGAAGGAAAGGGAACTTCATTACAAATGCTATGTGGAGGAACATCTTGGGACAATCTGTGTACCAGTTCATCATCATTTGGATTCTACAAGCCAAAGGGAAGTCAATGTTTGGTCTTGTTGGTTCTGATTCTACTCTTGTGTTGAACACACTTATCTTCAACTGTTTTGTCTTCTGTCAGGTAAAAAAAAACTCATAAATCTATACTCAAAACTAAGACACTACAGTTGCAGCAGTTTGTAGAATGACTACTTGGGTTTGTTCTTACTGTTCAGGTCTTCAATGAGATAAGCTCTCGGGAGATGGAAGAGATCGATGTATTCAAAGGCATACTCGACAACTATGTGTTCGTGGTTGTGATCGGTGCAACTGTTTTCTTTCAGATTATAATCATTGAGTTCTTGGGATCATTTGCAAGCACCACACCTCTCACATTCTTCCAATGGTTCTTCAGCATCTTCGTTGGTTTCTTGGGCATGCCTATCGCTGCTGGCTTGAAGAAAATACCAGTGTGATTGAAGACTACAACACTACCGATAAAACCAGAAGTGCCTTTTGACACAAGCAAAGGTTTAGTTTTTCTTTTTTTGCAAATTTTCCTCTATTTTTTTTTCGGTTCCGTTGTTGACTAAGTTTGATTTGATAGGCTAAGAACGATTTAATCTACTCATATAATTTTCGTAATTTCTTTGTTCTTGAAATGAATCCAATCTTTATAAAAAACAAAACTTAGAGAAACTTAGAATTACAGAGGAAAAGAAAGTGGACCAGACTGTAATTTTGATCCTAATAAGAGGTCTCTAAATAAAGTCAAACAGACTCAATAAGCATTCAAAATCTCTGTAATCTCAGTTGTGTGATAGTAGAAACATTTTTCTTAAATTGGCTAGAGTGTTTATGAATAAGCCCTTTTAAGATACATGAAAAAAAAATGAAGGACTTTCATATAAAATTAGATACTTCCCATCACAAATCAACTTAAAATTCATTAGAAAAATAGAAAACTTTGAAGAGAAGGAAAGTGAGCAAATCACTGCAAAAGTCGGCAACTATATCATCTCTGTCTTCTTCTTTGATTTATTTGCCATTAGTTTTCTGTTTTTTGTAAAAACCCCTATAATTCCTTGAATCTTTAAACTAAGCCCCTCTTTTTCTGCTAGTCACAATTTAACCCCTTCAGTTCTACTTCGGAGCTGATGAAAGACACTTAAAAGATGAACTCGAACCTATATAAACTACCAAAAAATGAAACAATTCATTGTGTCCATCTGTCGTGATTAGCATAACCAAAAAAATCAAATCCAAATTAGAAAAATATCATTCAACAAAAAAGCATTTTCTCCTGTGAAGAATAACACACTTGATCGGAATCATCAAACGAGAGCCGTCGTTTAGTCCCACATTTCAATCCGATACAAGAACTCGCCGGTTGAATTCCAGGAAAAACCGCAGATTCCGGCGTCCTCTGTCTCATCTCCTGCATTTTCCGATAACACGAAAACACATTTTCCTACAAAACAAAAAACAAAACCATGTTTCTAAAAATTTGAGCTCACTCAAGATATACAAAACAAAACAAACACATACATTATCAGTTGAAATCCACCAAGTGACTGAATCAAGCTTGATTTCGATTTCTTCTTTCGTCAATTTACAATCCAATGCATCTAACACAGCAGCAGCAGCCACCACAACTTGAAGATGATCCGTAAAACTTATCTCTATCACACACACACAAAAAAACGAAAACTTTCATTAGTAAGAACTTAGTAAAAAAGTTAATGACGTGTTGGAGAATTTTACTACCTTTTATTACGTCGAGAAGAGATTCGGATGATCTTGCAAAGATACTGTATCGATGATGATTCTTAGAGAATTTAGCAACGAAGTAATGCAAGTAATGATAAGGAGTGACTAAGTTCGTCTTCCATTTCAACGTGGCGAGAATCAACAGTTCCATTTTCCGGATCACGATTGGCCTGAAAGCGAGATCTTCTCGTTGAAACTGAGACAATCTCGGAACAACAGTTTCCTCCATTTTCGCTGCTACTGATAAACACGCTACCGAACACAAACGAACCGCCCAAGATTCAGATTCCTGCAAAGACAGAGAAGTTTTTCAATGTCTGGATTCATGGGAAACAAATCGGAATCGAAATTCGAAATCGACGCACATTGATGAATCTCTGCGTCATGAACAAATCGAAGTACGAAATTGCCATATACGATGTTTGATTACAGAACCCAAACTTAGCTCCTGTCTGAAATCAGAGAAGAAACAGAGATTTGAGTTTTAGAGTTTTATGAAGAGAAATCGAAAAATTGTGAACACAATCGTACCATGAGAATCCAATCGATAGCAGACGTACGAACAAGAGAGACTGCAAACGACGTCGTTTTTACTTGGAGACGTTCTTTACGAGCAAGCTCGGACACGTACTCTTCTTCTTCTTCTTGTTTGTCGCCAATGTCGACAAAACAGAACTCATCGTGTTGACTTCTTGTCTCTTCGTTTTCGTTAAGACAAGAATCAGATTCATGACAGAGAAGAAGGTCGAAAAGATTGGAGCTTTCTTCACCCATTGGACCGGAGGGAGACGGAAGTAAAAAAATTCTCTGTACGGAAAGAGATCGTGGAGGTTTTTAAAGGGAAAGTAAGAGACATTTTATTATTTTATTCTATGTTTTGTCATTCGATTATGGCAGCTAAATTTTAGTATTTTGATTTTTCCTTAGATGGTTTTAGGAATGATGAAATCTAGCGATAACAGAAAGAAGTAAGAGGGAGATAAATCCGGCGAGAGAGAGAGTGAATCTTCCGCTTCTGGTGCCGCAGAAAAACTAAGTCGGGAGAGAGAGAGAGAGCGTTATGTGGAAGTTTACATTTGAATAAGATAATATTTGGGACGATTTAGGAATGAGGAAAGTAATATATATGCATTTCTCTTCGTAAGTAATAAAGTTTACAAAAATGAAGTATTTTGCCACTTTCTTTTTGTGTATTCAAAGAAAATCACATGGCTTTGATTCCATGAGATGTATTGAATATAATGTTTGAGAAGATTTGATTTTTTTTTTTAATTTTAGTGAGTTTTTTTTAATGATTTTGGTGAGTTCTATCTAAAACTATGAGATTTATGTTTTTAATAATTTTTTTAACTAAGAAATTCATCAAAACAATTTCAAATCCTAACAAAACTCTCAAAATCTTTTACTAATAGTGGATTACAAAGTAAACTTTAAAACTACAAATTCAATAACACCGTTGTTAGTGTTAACCTAGGTTCGGGAACTCATTAGACGTTTGTCGGGCGGCGGGTCTGGTCTGAGCCTAGCGAGTTACCAAAAAATCGGAGATTACTTGGATTAACCGGGGAAGAATTTTAAAACATTCTTATTATAGTATTGTTTATATATTTGTTTTGGTAAACATTGTTAATGAAACAACATAGTGCAGTGGCTATAGTTATGTTTAATACTCTCTGTATTTGAGTTCAAGCTCACCACACACAATTTTCTCTTTTTTCTTTAGACGCAAAAGTGTAAATATTATATAATTTTATAATAAATTTTAAATTATAAATATTAAAAAATAATCTACAAAACTATTAATTCCTAGTTCCGTGCGAAACAGAATCTAGTTATTACAATTTAAAAGCAATGACGTTTTTGCACGTACTTGGCGCGGGAAATTTCTGGTCCAGAATCCACTTCACACAAATAATTTGCGTACAGAACTAATTAAACGGTATCAACCACCCTTTTATTATCTTCACTAACCAGCCGCTTTCTTTCTATTTTGCTAATTATAAATTAATGTACATATTTTTCTTCCTAAGGGACTCAAATCTCCAGAAACTGAAAAGAAAATGAGTTTAACACTAAGGCTCCTGCTTCTGCTTCTACTCGTCTTGAGTCATCATGTTGATTCTGGCTCTATAGTCAAGTTTCTTCCTGGTTTTGAAGGCCCTCTTCCCTTCGAACTTGAAACCGGGTTTGTATAATGTTTCTTCTCTTTTTACCAATGCAATATTTTTTTCTTGTGTTTGGAGTTACTAAATAAGCCATTCTTATGAGTGAAAGGTACATTGGTATTGGTGAGGAAGAGGATGTACAATTGTTCTACTACTTCATCAAATCTGAGAAGAATCCACAAGAAGACCCTCTTCTTGTTTGGTTAAATGGAGGACCTGGATGCTCTTCTCTTCTAGGCCTTCTGGTTCTAGCCGGTAAATCTATTAAATTTCTTCGTTCGCTAAAGCATCATTTTCAATGATTTGTTTGAAAGTGGTAAACAATACAAACAAACAAAAAAATAGGACCCGTGGCTTTGAAGTTGGACATTTACAATGGAAGTGTCCCTACTTTGGTCTCTACTACATATTCATGGACAAAGGTAACGGAAAGTTTGTTCATGTCTCGATAATAAACCCAGCGATCTATTATTTTGGCCTTTTTAAATAAAATTTGGATCACATTTTCAGATGGCGAACATAATATTCTTGGATCAGCCTGTTGGAGCTGGCTTCTCCTACTCAAATACTCCACTTGATAAAAACAGTGACACAAGTGCAGTTAAGATGATCCATGAATTTCTTCAAAAGGTAATAAATAATAAGAAAAACTTTAGTCTCTTTTAAAACGGAAAAACTGACAAAAAAATCTTTAATTAACTTTTATTTTATTTTATTTTATTAATTAAGTGTTTCAATATTCATTTTTGCTGACTAAACTGTTTTAATCTCTAACTTTTGTAAACTAGTTTACATAGTTTTTAGATTTTAGTTTTTGGTTTTTGGCTTTTGCTTTTTAGATTTTGGTTTTTCAATTTTTGGTTTTTGATTTTGCGGTAGATTTTAGTTTCTAAGAAACTTGAATAGTGATTTATTTAGTTTTTGGTTTTTGACTATATTTGAACTATTAATTTTGTTTACAAACTTAAAAATGATAAAATAAAAATAAAAAATTGCTAATGAAAGCATGTTCTTTCTTATAAAATAAAAAAATAAAGGAAAAATAACTTTATTAAAACAAAATTAAATATTATTAATGCGTAAAAAATATAAAAATAAAAATTTTATCTTTGAAATTTTTGTTCTCGTGTTTCATAGAAGTTTTAACGATAATGTCATTAAAAATAAAAAAGATCCCTATTACTTCTATAGCAAAAAAAAAAAAAAATTATTCCGTGTTTTCTTATTACTCTCATTGTCGTCTTTAAAATAGAGTATTAATATTAATAGGGATCTTTTTATGTCTTTTCTAATTAACATTTAAGACTTTTTTGAAAGTATTATTATTAAGACTTTTTCTATTAAGAAAATTTGAAAGTATTAGTATTAAATCTCATATATTTACTTATTTACAATTATCTTTTTTGATTGTTTTTATATTTTTCAGTATATTGACTTTTTCTAATTTTTATGACTTTTTCAAAAAAAATATTAATTGTATTACTCTAATATTAATATTCTAATTTTATAATATTAACATTCTAATTTTCTAATTTTAAAATAGAAAGTAATAACATTAATATTTAAGACTTTTCCAAAAAAATATTAATATTCTTGTAATGTCTTAATAAACTAGAAAAAGTCAATATACTGAAAAATAAAAAAACAGTCAAAAATAAAATTGTAAAATAAATAAATATATGAGTTTTATCACGGAAGTTTTTCTAAAAACTCACAAAACTCAGTTTTTAGTTTTTGTTTGTAAGTTGAAAAAACTAGTTTCCCTAAAAAGGAAAAAGTTTTCTTATTATCAGTATAACTGAAAAAAATATTTATTGTTTTCTTTGTTAAATACAAGAAATAAATAATTAATATAAATCTTTAGGTCAATTTAATACCTTATTTTCCTAAACCATTTGAATAGATCAATATATTGAAGTAATAAAATTATTTCTAATAAGTGTTGGCTAATTATTTAATTTCATAGTTTAATTATTGGGTTAATACATTTTAATATTCGACAAAAATGATGATTAAAAACCTTTTCCTTCTAAAACAATAAAATGTTAGACATTTATTTAAATTATTAAATTATTTTTTAGAAATAATTATAAATCAAAATTTTCTGTCAGTTAAATAAATATTAAAACCATTGGTCTTTGTGCATTTCGAAGTTCACATGGTCTAGATTTATCGACTGATAGTTGACTAAAGGATAACGATCTTGGCGAAATTTAGGTTTTATCTAACACATTCTGATTGTTTCCACTCGAACCGAGGATGTAATACTACAGCATTTGTATTTGCATTCTGACTCATAAATTAATGTATGACGATCTAAATTGTGTTTTATATAGTGGCTAAGCAAGCATCCACAGTTTTACTCCAACCCGTTTTATGCTGCCGGAGATTCTTATGCGGGGAAGATTATTCCGGCCCTCGTTCAAGAAATCTCAAAAGGTAATTACTGTATTTTTTAATATCCTATCAATCGATTTTCTGTTTAATCATTTCTTTCTCTAGCTTTCTAACAAAATAGACACAATGATGCAGGAAATTATATATGTTGCAAACCCCTAATAAATCTACAGGTCCTTAATATTTTAACTCTATTTATTATCTATATTTTTCGAACACTAAAAGATTCATAGTTATACGTTTTTTTTTGTTTTATCTACAAAAAAAAGGGTTATGTGCTGGGAAACGCAATAACAGCTGCTGAATATCAAGACAGCTATTGTGTTACATTTTCTCATTCCATGGCATTGATCTCTGATGAACTCTACGAGGTATGAAATATATATGCAATTAATGCCTAATTTGACGAGTAGAGTCTGGCCCCGAGTTTTACCATTAATCTTGATAGCTATGTATATCCTTTACAAAGCCTCAAATGATTTAACAATGATCGAGTTCTTTGTTATGTTTTTATTTTTCACAGTCAATGACCAAGACCTGCAAAGGAAATTATATAAATGTTGATCCACGTAACACCAAGTGTTTGAAACTTGTTAAGGAATACCATAAGGTACACGCTCTAAAATTTGGTCAATCTTGCTTTTTTTTATTTTCCTTTGCTTTGTAGTTTTAATTCATTAAATATTATAATAAATTAAGGTTTTTTTGGGGGGTTTATTTGCAGTGCATTGACAAAATAAATGCAGACCATACGTTATTACCTAATTGCGAGGACGAAGAAAACCCACAAAATATGTCTCCTGATTGTTATGTAAGTACATACTATCTCTTTCCTCCAAATATAGTCTTGGGAAAAACTAATATATTTTTTGAGATTTCAGCAGTTTATGTAAAAATACTTGTATGTATATTTTCTTTGTGTTACTCTTCTGAGATTTGCTTTTTCTTTTCCTATACAATATTATATCTATATTATATATAAGTACTATCAGTTAAACGTCAATTAAACCATACGTAAAATTAAGTAATTTAATTCGTGGACATAATTTCTATGTTATTTGTGAAAATTAAATCATAATGACATTTTTGTTATTTTATGGAAAACAGTATGTAAATTGTAATTGCCCACATCACTAAGATCATTCTAACAAATTTTCATACGAGGAGTTCAAACGCAACATTACTCTGTCATATAAATCATTTTACCTAATCTCCCTAATTTTATTTGGCTGAATAGTTCACACAAAAAATGAAAATGTTACTAATTTTGTAATATTTTGGAGAAACATTTATTCAAGGTTCCCTTTGCAGTATTATCTCTACTATCTCCTTGAATGCTGGGCGAACAACGAGAGAGTTCGAGAAGCTCTTCATGTTAAAGAGGTGATAAAATGCTAAGTTTGGGTTTAATATTTTTGACGAACTGAGTGTGACTGTAATGATATTGAGAAAGTTTTTGTATTCTAAATTATTAACGAATAACGATTGATAATTACAGGGGACTAAAGGACACTGGAAGAGATGTAATCGGACTATGTCATACGATCACGATATTCTGAACAGCGTACCATATCATTTGAACAACAGCATCAGCGGATACCGATCTCTTATTTATAGGTTTGAACTAACAATAATTATTTTTTCACATAAGACCCATAATTTATAAGAAAATTCAAAAATTCCCTAAATAGCTATAAATTAAAAAATAAAAACTCAGAAAGATACAGCTAGCTTAATTGGCGGAACTGAATCTATATATATATATACCAGCTGTGATAAATATGTCTTAACAGTTCAAGTAAACTTATTTGGTTCTGTTTGTTCGTATGTCGCGACCCACGACTACAATTAAGTGTCGCAGATTATTCGTTTACAAATCACTGCGATTCGCAACCTGCAACTGATCGCATGTTTTAAAATGAATCACTAAATTTTTTAGTGATCAGGTTCAGTTTGTTGCGATATATCACCGTGACTAGTCACACCCACCGCGATATGTAAACAAACAAAAATTTGTCGTAAATAGCAAGTCGTTGCGACTTATAATATAAATGAACAAAGACTTTGTCATGAGAAGTTTAACGAGGAAGTTGACTTTAACATCATATCCTAAAATCATTACTCCTTCCAGTTTCATTTAGTTGTTGTTTTAGAACTAAATTCTTGTTAGAAATTAGTTGTAGTTTTCATTTTCCAATGCAAAATTTATTATTTATTATTTTTTATAATCATTTATATTCTGTAAGTTATTCTACTATTGGCTGAATTATAGTTTGACACATAATTAAATGATGTTTTTGTATTGAAAAACTAAGAAATTAATTATTTTTTAATTTATGTGTATAACTTTAAAATGACAATTAAAACTAAGAAAAATACCCTCAAATAGCATACTTTCATGTTTTTGTCACCAAATACACTAATGAATTTGAGTTTACTAATCATTAATTAGAGTTTAGATTTTAGGGTTTAGGGTTAAGAATTACAAGATTGAGAAGAAATAAATGAAAAATAAGAATATAATAGTTTTTTGTTCTTTAATGAATACTATTTAAGTCATTTTAATCTTAGTGTGCTATTTTGGTGGCAAAAACACGAAAATGTGTCATTTTTGAGAATTGCCCTAAAACAAAAGAGAGAGAGTATATATTTTTATTTTGTAACTTTTTATCGTACTGCAAAACGGTCAAATTATTAATATTAAAACGAGTGTCCAAATCAAACAGAAGAGAAACCTGTAAACTATATTGCCTGCTGCTACCTACTAGAGATTATAAAATTTGTGCGGTTTATGGTGAACAGTGGTGACCATGATATGAAGATGCCTTTCCAAGCAACTGAAGTCTGGATTAAGTCTCTCAACTACTCCATAGTTGATGACTGGAGGCCTTGGATGATAAAAAATCAAATCGCTGGGTAATATATAATTCTTCTTATGTTTTAGGTTTCTTCA
>OVBB01000104.1:0-52619 GCA_900406415.1 Isatis lusitanica
CTTTTAGGGATGTCTAAATCAGGGGGAGTAATACGTGCTGTACTCTTTCCTAAATAAGGTTTTGTCCCACTGGGTTTTTCTTTAGTGAGGTTTTAATGAGGCAGCATCCCCAAGCGTATTATAAAGATCCTTGNTCGGGTTCGGTCATTTCGTCCAAGGGGGAGTGTTATGAACCATTTGGTTAATGGACTCAATATAGACCGATCCATATAGAGGTTATTACATAACTAGTCCTTAGGAATATTCTAGATTAGTCTTAACCATTACTTGTCCAACAAGTAATAGGTTTATGGAATATCTCCTTTTCTTTGTNATATAAAGAGACATTTGGTCCTCATAATAATACACACAGAACATTCAGTTCACAACAGTGTGTCATTTTTTATGTTTTTGACTAAAAATGTGTGTTGTTTCTATAAATAAAACTGTGTTGTTTCTACAAATAAAATGTGTGTTGTTTACCAATGACTAAACCCAAATTTTATTTTTCACTCTCAATCTCTCAGCCCGCAGCCATCTCTCTCTCTCTCCTTCTTTGGTTTCTCCATCTCACTCTTTTCTCGTAGCTCTCAATCCTTCCTTTCATCTCTCAAATCAACGCTCTCTTTGCAAATCAAAGACAGTGGAATCCCCTCTCCACTCTCTGGCTCTGTCTCTCTCTCATTTTCATTCCTTCATGCAAATCGATTCGTTGGTTGAGTCGATCATCTCTCTCACTCTCATATCGATTCTCAGGCCTTGCGACTCTCTCTCTCTTTCATATTGATCCTTCTGCAGACCTCTCTGTTCTCATTCACCAAGTAAATTGTAATGATCCGATACTTCAGACCCAGCAAGGCCCACTTGCCCAACCAGAAACCCTAGGTACATGTCCTTATAAATAGCCTCCTTTCTTTTCTTTTTCAAAAAAAAAACCTAAAAATCGTTGTTACTCTGCAGAAATAGAGTCGGCAAACACTGAAGTTGTTGATCCGTCTCAGCAGCTTCGTAGATCACCATCTCAACCGTCGATCCGCGTCGAAGGTATGTCGGAACCGCCTTTTCCGATCTGTTTCTTATTGGCCGAATGTTTAAACCGTTGTATCTCTCTAACCGCCGTGTTTCTCGAAAATACAAGGCCACCATCGAATTCAGAACGACGAGACGAGTCGATGCCGAGAAGCTCAGCCTCAGCAACCACCGCACGCGCCACCACGCGCCGCCAGAAGATCGGTGTGTCTCGCCCACGCACCTCACGCGCCACCGCAGTCAGCAGTGCGTTGATTTTGACTGGTCAGACCGTTTACTTTGTGGTTTGACCGTTGACCGTTGACTATGACCAGTTTGACTCGATAACCGTTTTTCGTTGTTAGAAAGCCGTTCTCACTAGAATTTCGTTCGTTTCAGATTCAGAGTCCGTTTTAGCATATAGAGTGCAGAGGAAGCAGATATACTCCATTTTTGGTAAGGTGATGGCGTTTCGCAGACTTTCGTATCTTTCATCAAAAAGCACCTTAGATGGAATTTAATATTAAATGTGTTCTGTTTCTCTGCTAGAGTCTATTTAGGATTGTATGTAATTGGACATATGAATATAGAGGATTCAACCCAATGAATGTGCATTAAATTGTTAATTGATTCTTTTAAACTTGTTAGAGTTAGGATTAGTCGACATGTTGTTCAGTACCTTCAAAGGTCGATAATCGTCTACGGACGGTGCGATTGGGCACTATCCCATATGTTGTCCTCCTGGGAGGAGGGTGTCGCCGATCACTGGATCCGGTAATAGGAAATTGGCTGTTCGTTGGGTACTTTAGGTACTGTGGTTGTACATGTTTAGTCTATTTTCCGTGTGTGGCGTGCCATGATCAAATTTATGTTCTCTGTGATTAGCATCCCATACCTCACTGAATGACTCCCACGTTGCTCACCCCTTACTCTTTCCTTTTCATGTGAGATTGAGGAATAGTAGACGCCTATCGGATCGGGTGCTACTTTTGGGCATACGGTTTTTATTTCGTATTTGATTCCGTATTTTATTTCAGACATTGTTTTACAATTATTCGAGTTATTTCAGCTATGAGACTTGTTTATGGATTTCCGGAAATCTAGATGTGGTTTATTATGGAATTGAGTATTTGAGTTATGTTGTGGTTAGTGACACGCCATTCTCGAGTGAGGATGAGACGGGTGTTACATATATGTTCATGCGACTCTCTCTCTCTCTCTCTCTCTCTCTCTCTCTCTCTCTCTCTCTCTCTCTCTCATATCAATCATTCTGGAAACATGTATCCTTTTTTATATGTTTTGTTGTTCTTGACAGATTCTGAAAATGGAAGAGCAAAACCAAGCCAATTGTGGAAATATCCACCATATGAAGGTGAAGAGGAAAAATCCACCAAATGACAAGAAGAAGACAAAAGAAAATCCTATTTGTAATTTGTTATTAGCTATGATTATAGTTTGGACATTGTGTTTGTTTGGTGTTTATTGGAACTTAAACTTATGGGTTTATGGACCATTACTTAATTGCCATAGGTATAGTGTCTGTTGGAACTTATAATGCATTGTCATTTTTAATTTTCTTGTGATTTTGATCGATTTTTTTTTGTTCAATTTGTAAATCAGGCCAAAACCGCGGGTCACTGTCCGACCCGCTTGAATTGTGCGGGGTGGGTGCAGTTATTTTGATCAACATTTGCGGGTGTTGCAGGTATTTTTTATATACGTAAATTTAACTTTTACCCACAGCAGGGCGGGTCAAATGGGGCGGATCCGACCCACAACCCATGATTATCGAGGAGGATAAGGAAGCATACAATGTGTAGCCGGTGCAACAGTGTCGGTCACAACCGGAAACATGTAAGGTGCCCATCTGAAGACATTGGTAATATAAGGGATAGGTTCCTTGTTGAAAGGTGTATGAAGAGAGAAGGTGGTTACTACTACTTTTTTTTTTTGTCGGCAATTGCTACTACTTAGGGAAAACATATAATATTGTTTAATATGTGTAATATTAAAGAAGTATTCCACATAAAGTTTGTGGTTGATGTATTACTAAGCATGAATTTGTATCTAAATAATAGTGACTTGCTCCTACTAAAGAACAAAAAAATACAATTTGAAAATTCTAAAAAAATAACATTTTTAAAAGAGTGGTTAATTTTAAGGGAGGCAGCTAATAAACGGGAATAAAATTAGATTTTGGTGGAAGAATGTTGAGGTTTAGGGTTTTATTGGATAATCTCTTAAACAATGGGAGCGTTGATGAAACAATCTTCACTTTCAATGGCTCATTATGATTCTTTGAGTCTAAAAATTACATAACATGAAGTCTATAAATAAATCTCAAATATGTTGGAGATTATTTTTAAATTGGAATTATGTGTAATTAAAATCAATAATGCAGAGATATAGAGAATATATACTCTATTTTCCACCCAAATAATGTTCAGATTAACGTAAAGAGAGTATAAGAAGTATTATGAACTTATCATTGAGACTGGAAAAAAAGAACTATTGATGAAAAAGCACAAATCATAAAGAATTTTACATTAAGGTGGACTTTCTACTACTTTCCTTACACAATAGTGCACTTATTGCCGGAGGTGCACTTTGGCCAAAGAAACATTCATTCTCATTATACCCTTCTTTTATTAAACCTCAATTTTTTTTCTTTTTTCTTTTCCTTAATTTTTATCTTCCTTCCTTTCTTCTTCTCTCTCTTTCGCCAAATATTTTTTCTTTCTTCATTTTTACTTTTCTTCTTTTTCCAATTATTATATACTTTATTATATCATCATCTACATTGATTTGATTATTTTTTCTACAAAAAACAAAAAAAGAGTTGTGGTTTCATAATAAAAACCATAGTTTTTTTCTACAGTTTGACATCCACTTTCATATATTTTACTTAATTATGGACAAAACCTTGTAGGCATGATAAAATCAGTTGATTAACATATAAAGTAAATAAATTTTATGAACACACATGAATGGTTGGTTGTGAATGGTTGTTCGTGTCCATGATTGTTGTGTCCATTACTTTTGCTTCAAGGAGGAGAATGGATGAATGGTTGTCCGTGTCCACGGTTTTTTTGTCCACTTCTTTTTGCTTCAAGGAGAGGAATGCATGAATGCTTGTCCGTGTCCACTTCTTTTGCTTTGAAGAAGGGAATGCATGATTTGTTGTCCGTGTCCACGGCTATTGTGTACATTTCTTTTTTCTTTGAAGAAGGGAATGCATGAATTGTTGTCCGTGTCCACGACTATTGTACCCACTTCCTTTTGCTTCGATTAAGCAGAATCCGCGACTGAATTGTTGTCGGTGTCCATGACTGTTGTATCCACTTCTTTTTCCTTTGATTAGGAGGAATGCATTAAAGGTCGTCCGTGTCCACGACTGTTGTGTCCACAAGTTTTATTCAAAAAATACATAAAATATATCAAAGTGGATATCAAAATATAGGAAAAAAATATATTGTTTTTATTATAAAATAAAATAAAATAGTTTATTTTCTTCAAAAGTATGAAATTACCAAATCAATAAAGAAGGGAGGAGATGATAAAATATGTAAAAAGAAAAAGAAAATGAGACAAAAAAATTGGGGAGAAAACGTGAATCGAAGAAGAAGAAAAATATGAAACGCTTGCTTTAGAAAAAAAGGATACCTGTTGGGGTCAAAATCCTCTCCTCGGAGATTAATGAGGCAAAAGAACGAAGCAATGGTTAAACATTTCATACCTTGGCAGCAAGCCCACGAAATGGGACCAAACGCCTGCACGGGTCAAGCTCTTGGCATTCGGCCCGGTAGATGAACTGAACCCTTTACAGGCCTCTTAAGACGAATCTCAGCATATTCTCTCAGCCCGGAGCAATTAACGAGCCAAGACGCGGGCTACAGCCGGATCTCACCTTCTCGGACCGGTCCTAACCGCCATTTCCCGACCATCGGGCCTCGGCCCGATATTTTCCGAAGAAACATCACACCGTTTGCACACGGACTTCGCGCTGTTCAGAACATGGAAAAACATCGAGGAGTTCACTTAAAACAAACCGGAAGCAAGGGTTTTACCCAAGGAAAATCGGACCAGAAGATTAAAAGGACAGGTTGGGCCTAATGGGCCGGAACGGAAGGAAGACAAACAGACGGGCCACCGCCATTAGGTCTGGCTGCCGGCTGGGAGAAGGGACTTTAAAACTTCCCACATTGCTTAGATCAGTCCTAGACTCTCTAGTATAAATATAGACCTCTGTTTTCACTTTCAAAGTATCCCAACTCGAGTGCAAGAGGTTTTGAGATATAAGACAATAAGTCTTCTCGAATATTCTTGTACTTAGAGAATTATCAATAAAATCATCTTTCTCATCCTTTTACTTTTTTGCCCTTTGAGTTCTTGTTTATTAGAATTTTCGGATCCCCGCAAAATATAAATTTCGACAGTGTGAGTTTCGGCTCTCACAATACTGACTTTTTTTCTAGGACAAAAGTGCACCTCCATCAATAAGTGCACATTTTAAACAAAGTGGCCAAAAGTCCACGAGAGTGTAAAATGCTCTAAATCATATCTTGTTGCTTAAACCCCATTCCTTAAAGCGAATGTGACATCATATGATAATAATATTAAAATGACCACACCAATAACATTGGTTGAGGAAAGCTATAAAAGTAATCTCAGATGTGAATGTGGATGGATATGGATATGATCAATGACAAAATTGAGATTAAAGAGAGTTTTTTTCAAGAATTCGGATTTTTCAAGAACTTGGATTCTCACCAGAAATGAGAAAATAAAGATGATAATAAACAATAGATATTTCTATCATTTAGAGATGAAAGAAACAACTGTTATACAAACTAGTATAAAAACATATTGATAGCTGAGAAGAGCATATATATATATATATATATATATATATATATATATATATGACTATG
The DNA here is from genome assembly GCA_900406415.1 of Isatis lusitanica. Taxonomy (NCBI): domain Eukaryota; kingdom Viridiplantae; phylum Streptophyta; class Magnoliopsida; order Brassicales; family Brassicaceae; genus Isatis; species Isatis lusitanica. The sequence goes on from OVBB01000104.1 coordinate 5,919, forward strand.
TAAATACAATTTGAACTCATTGATGCAATATATTCTCTCAAGTTTGAAAGATTTTTTTTGAGCTTTAAGGATTTCACTACTATATATAATAATTTGATCTCAAATTACACTCCACTGATGATTATCGATTATAGAGCGAGATTGAGTTCGAGATTGATTGACCTGAAGTTTCATCATCTTGAGAGGAAGAATTAAAAAATCCTACATCCACAATAAGTAAGAAAATCCAAACAATTATATTTACACTGAAAATGAGGATTGGTTAATCATCTTTATTCAAATAATTCATACATTATGTTCTTTTTTTTTTGGACAACTGATTTCATGAATACAATCGGAGACAGCCTCAACAACCAGAAAGCAGAGCAGTACATGCAAATAAAAGATAGAAACATAAGGAGCAAGACTTGCACAACAGTGTATAGAAACTCACAGATAAACTTCACCTGTAACCCAAAAGCTGTTGCACAAAGGAGCATCAAATAGTGGACATGTGAACTGAGGTTAGTACGTCTAAATGTATGGGTTTGAACACGGGCTTGAACCACTGTTATTGGTGGTCAAAACTAAGTGGAGCAGGATTGTCGCCAAAAGATTTTAAAGTAAACAACAACCCATCTTCGGAAATGAATCTCTAACTTCCGGAAATGAATCAAGCTGAGGTTTTATAGTGGGATGGCATAACAGGGAACCGGAGTTGAGATGCTATGATCGTTGAAGCTTTATGGAAAAGGATTGTCACCGGTAGATAATACAATAGAAAAGAAAGAAAAAAAGCAATCGTCGGCTACTTTGACTCCCGATCAAAGATCGAAAAGGAAATAATAAAATGTAGGTCCAAGTCCAATCAAGGATGTGGAGAGAAAGTGGGCTTAGCTGGAGAAGGAAAACATGTCCAAAAAAGAAGAGATCCAAGCCCAGTGGTTGAGGTGAGAGCACACAGGTTGCTCACATTTTCCGAGACAAAGAGAAGACCTCTTCTCCGAGCAGCCAAAGCTCACGACGGCTGCTGAAAAGCTGATGGATATGTTACACTTGGCAGAGGGAAAGACATGAGTAAGCTCGAAGCATACATGGAAGCCTAATGCGTTGGAGACCATCCGCAGATCTGAGGGAGATAGTGGAGAAAGAGATATGCCGTGCTGGTGATGAACACCTACATCGATAGAGGCATTTTTTCCCCATAAATGTTGTTCTGGTGGTTTAAGCGACTGGAAGCGGCGGACATCCCAGAAAAAGGCCAGAAAAAGGACATCCCAGAACACCTACATCGATAGAGGCCAAACCAAACGTGACCGAAGCCGGTAGGAAGGGACGGTAGAAACCCAGAAAAAGCCAAAAACAAAGCAAATGTTCGAGAGGGTGGTTAGCGCAGCCCTCAATAACAGTGTGTTGGAGAGGACTAGGGCTAACTCGTACAACATAAACTATTCATACATTATCTTCTCTAAGTCTCAAAATATATAAGGATCTAATATGGAATACATGACCCAAACAGAGTATGTTAGCAAAATTCCTCTCAATCGAGTTTGCTCTAGATTTTGATGTTGTTATTTGTCATGGTGAAACGCTTGCACGCAGCTATGAAAATCTATCTGGACATCCAAAAATAGATTGGCATGATCAACAAGCCGTTTGATCATCAGAATCTATAGAATCCCTACTTATCATAACCTCGTGCAGCAAGGATGCTTGCTTATAAACGCCACTAAAAGAACTAAGGGGTCGTTATTTTTTTGTAGCCACAGTACTGATATTCGTAAAGACATAGACTAATCTACTCAGAGTGAGTCAGATATCAGACGAGAGAGAGCCCTTTATGCATCATGCCATCGAGAGAATCCTCTTCTACTTGCTGTAGTCCCTATCCTCACCAAGAAGTTGTCCTATCCAATCACTGCCCTCAAAGGATGTGCGTCTCTCATTTGAAGAAGTTGGACCAAAATGAACCAAATCTGTTTCGAAATTGGAGTCGTGTCCTGCAGATGGAGAATGGGGAGGTTTGTTCAGAGAGAAATGAATACGCAAACAATGAAAGTGCCTGTAGTTACACCTAAAGAGGCAAAACATCATCACCTGTTGTGTTTGCAGTGGCTGCTGTAAGCTCGCCAAGTAGAGAGGACTGAAGAAGCGGTAAATCTGGATCAGTATCTGTTGTTGCCTGTCTTTCCCCTGATGATCCATAAACAACTGATTCCAACAATCCATCACAGAACGATGATGGCCGAACCGATGGTGTCTGGTCTGTCATAGGGGACTGGACTAAAGTATTGTCTGACTCAACAGCCGCCGGCATTGGGTTAGAGTGTCGTGTTTCCCAATCGCCAGGCTCTGCTTGAGTGTCGAAACATTGGAATGAAGGGAGCTCCAACTTCTCAGCCCCAACGAGAGACTGAGAAGGAGAAGAATACGTAGCATTGCCAAGTAAATGGCTATCTGGTACAACGCTGAACTGTTCTTGAATGCTTTCAAAAGGAGGCCAAAGCTGAGAACTTTGCTCGTTCGTAGCATAACCACCCGGGTAAGTAAAGGTCTCTGTTACTAATTCTGGTTCCCTAAAGCGTTTGCGGTTAGGCTGCATGTAAGGAGGACCTATCAAGTTGTACATATTAGGCTGAAAGAAACACGGTCTCTGTCTCATAAAGTTACCCGTGGGAACACTGCTCAGCATTGACTCGTAGTACGAGGAACTATTGAGTTGCAAGTGCTTGAAATCAACTTCAGGGATCTCGAGACACTCTGGCTCCAAAGACTCATGATGACCATCCAAAGAGTCCATGTTTTGACCATTTTGAGCTGCAGCATTCATAGCTTGCTCCCGAACTTCAAGAGGGTAAACAGGTAAGCCAAGTCTCTGCAGTCTCTTAAGTCTCGTGTTCCAGAAATTCTTTATCTCATTATCTGTTCGTCCCGGTAACTAAAACAAACAACAAAACAAGATTAGACCAAATCGTAACAAGACAAGAGAGTAGAACAAAGAAAGAAACAAGAGTTTACATACTTCTGCAGCCATTCGTGCCCATTTGTTACCCATTGCAGCATGAAGTTCGATAACACGCTGCTCCTCTTTTTCCGTAAAAGAACCTTTTTTCAAGTCCGGCCTCAGGTGATTCACCCAACGAAGACGACAGCTTTTGCCACAACGAGAAAGTCCAGATTGTTTTTGAACAGCGTTCCAATTCCCATCACCATGTTTCTCAACATAAGCTATCAGAAGCTCGTCTTCCGCTGTTGTCCAAGGCCCTTTGTGAAAGTTCTTCTCTATAGCAAAATCTTCGCCTGATCCAGAATCATGGCGAACTTTACCCATCCTGTTTGAGTTTCATCTATCATTCTATACACCTCTTCTTCTCTGATAAGTGTCTGTAAATCTGCTGAAAAATAATAAAATCAGAATCTCTAGCTACAAGATTCTACTGTTGTGCAAGAACACATTCAAAAATAGTGTATCTGTAAATAGGCAGCATTTCTAGCTCCACAATATAGTAATCCACAAAAGTAGAAACGCCAAATTCAAGAAAGTTCTTCTCTATATCAAAATCTTCGCCTGATCCAGAATCATGGCGAACTTTACGCAGTCTGTTTGAGTTTCATTAATTATTCTAAATAATGAAATCAGAATCTCTAGCAAATTCAAGAATAGTTTTCTACAGTCACTATAGTTTGACTATATAAAGTAAATATGCAGCATTTCTAGCTCAATAATTTAGCAATCCACAAAAAAATAGAAACGGAAAATTCAAGAATCACAGTGTTCTAAAGCCACTATAGTTTATCAATTTTATAGATCAAAAGATAATAATCAAATGCGAAACTGAGATTATCTATATGAAATTAAAGTAAACTCAAAACTCGTGCACCCCACTGAATCGAAAAAGTTGTTCTCTGATAAAATACACTGAAAATAATAAAATTAGAAAGATTCTACTTTTCTGCAAAGAACAAATTCAAGAATAGTTTTCCACAGTCACTATAGTTTGACTTAATATGCAGCATTTCTAGCTTTGGCAATTTACAAAAGTAGAAACAGAAAATTCAAGAATCACAGTGTTCTAAAGCCTCAATCAATAGAACATAAGATTACAAGTCTGAAGAAACTGAGATTATCTAAACGAAATCAAAGCAAAGTCAAGAACTTGTGTACCTCTCGAACAACCCAATAGCAAACGTTTCAGCTCCGATTCAGTCAAAACCCGATGCAACTCAATAGAAATCGGAGGGTTGAAGAATTCCTAATAATCGAAAACCCAGGAAATAAAAAAAAAGAAACCGAAAAAAAGAGATTTTCAGGAGGCTTAACCAGAATCGAGTAATGAGAAAACCAGAAAAGAGTTAAACATAGAAACAAGCGAGAAAATGCATTTGGAGAAGAAGAAGAGAGAGGGGAGGAATCAACAAGAAAATAGGAACGAACCGTTAAAACAAAAGAATTATATAAAGAGAAAAGAAAGAAAAAATCACTTTTTCCCGAGAAGATCTGCGAAAATCGGAATTGGAGAAATGACGAATACGGCGATCGAAGAGCGAATCTAGGGGAGATAAGCGTGGAGATTGAAACCTCTCTTTGGGATTTTTTTTCTCTGCAACGAAATATCTCTGATAAAAAGGAAACAAAAAGTGTGTATGTTTAGCGTTTTCTAGTCACTTTCTCGGCACCTGAGATTTAATTTTCTTGGCATTCAAACAAGCGATTCTAGGAAATGTTAATTATCATTCTCTCTCATTCGCTTTATGTATTTATACGTTTGGAAACATATTTAATTAACGATAAAATGAACTGTGTTTTATTACTTGCGATAGGACCAAATCCCAAGTAAATTTGTAATCTTTTTATTCGAAGATATCTGATATTAAGATAATCTGGACAGCAGATAATATTATGATTAACCTCAGTTTTTTTTTGACGAATTTACGGAAAATAAAAATGTATTTTGTCCTCTCGACTTATTTTTGATACTAATTTTTTTTTCTTTTTTGAATATTTATTAGAGTCAAATATTAACCCACTAATAATGATCGATCTTGGAAAATCTAACTTTATCTGGAATTTCTTATACCATAACGTATCATATGATTAAAACGATATGAATATCTAGCTTCCACCATGAATAGAGAGGAGATATGTTACTGAACCAGAGAACTTTGATTGGGAATGTTAGGAAGAAGATTATAGAGGATCCAACTAGAACAATGTCGTTTAAGTTGTTTAAGTCAAGTTTGAATATTTCAATTTGAATAAATTTTCTCTTCACTTGCAGGAGTCGAATATTAAATTTATTAGTTTCAGTCAATATATTAAAGATGTAAAATCTATTTAAGACCGTTGTTGTTTCAAGTTAATGCAAGTAAGTATCCCGTTTTCTTATGTTATTTGAATCTTTTTGATAAACATATTACAACAACAAGTAGTATTATAGCATGCCAAGAATCTTCTTCAGAAACGTGAGAAAATGAGTGATAAAGATGCAATAGTAATACTAAATTTTGATGGAGATTATGAGCATTACGCAATGCTTATGGAGAATCTACTTGTATCGAAAGAAGGTGGGAACTCGTGGAGACATGAATTCCTCAAACACTGATCCATTGATAAGACGATATGAAAACGATATTGAAAAAAGGTACGTCAAAAGATATGTGGATGTCAATGAAGAGAAAATATCAAGGCAATATCAGAGTGTAGAGCGCACAATTGCAGAGACTACAAAGTAGTTTCTATGTGCTTGAAATGCAAATCATAGAAACTATCATTGATTACTTTTCGAGGGTGGTGGAAGTCACCAATAATATGCACAACTTGGGAGAAGACATGTCAGATTCAAAGGTGGTGGAGAAAATCCAGGTAGAAAAAATTACATATGTAGTATGTGCTATTGAGGAGTTTAATGACATCAAAGAATTGATCGTGGATGGTCTAAAATTATCTATGATGGCCGATGAGCAAAACCTGAGCAGGCACAATGGATAAGAACACACACTCAAGGTGGAAGGACAATGAAGAGAAAATGGTGGTATAGGTCGTGGGAGATATCCAACTCAAGGGAGAAGACGAGGAGGATAGCAAGGCCATGGATGTATGAGTTACAACAAAGAGTTGGTGGAATCAAATGCCATAAGAAGGAAAAATACAAATTTGAATGTCCATAATGGTAAAAAGAAGCCAATTACGCTGAAATGGAAGAGGACATGGAGGAGAACATGTTACAAATGGCACACATTATTGTGACCAAAGTATAAGAAGAACACATCTGGTACCTCGACTCAGGCTGCAGCAACCACATGTGTGGAAACAATGAGTATTTCATTGATTTGGATACTGAATTTCATCAAAACGTGAAGATGGGTGATGACAGAAGGATGTAGGTAGAAGGACGAGGAAACCTACAGCTGGAGATTAATGGAACAATCAATTCCGTCTACTATGTTCCAGAATTGATAAACAATATGCTCAGTGTTGGGTAATTGCAATAGAAATGACTGAAAATTGTAATTGAAGATGGTGCTTATGAAGTTTAGAACAAGCGACAAAGGAAACTAATAATGCAGAGTATGTCTAAAAACCACATTTTTATCATACTGACAAGTATAAGAAGGTCAAAGGAAGTCACGGAGACTAAGTGTCTACAAGTAATGGAGGAACCTGACCCATTTAAGCAGAAGATATTTGGACATCTCAGCCATAGAGGACTGAGAACACTAGCCGAGGTGAATGGGTTTCCAAACCTCAAAAACGACAAAACTAATGTAACTATATGCAAAGTTTGCATGAAGGGAAAGCAAAACTGCATAAGCATTCCTAAAAGGAGTGAAAGGAAGTCAAGTCATGGACTAGAGCTGGTTCACAGTGACATTTCTGGACTTAAAACTCGAACAACTGAAGATGGAAAGAGGTACATTATCAAATTAATTAACGATTACTCCAGGAAATGTTGGGCATTCATCCTTGCAGGGAAACCAGATGCTCTCAGCGTTTTCAAAGAGTTTCGTGTAGCAGTCGAAAAGGAATTGGGGGAGCATTTAATGTGCCTGAGAACATATCAAGGAGATGAATACAATTCCAAGACATTTGAAGATTACTACAAAAAACATGGCATAAGAAGAAGACTCATAGCAACATACACGCCACAACAAAATGTGGCGAGATGAAGAACCGTAGTGTCATGAACATGACAAGATGTATGTTGCTAGAGATGTCTGTCCCACAAATTTTTTTGGCCAGAAGCAGTTCAAAATGCAGTGCACATTCTGAATTGTAGCCCAGCAGCTGCATTAGGGGATGTCACACCTCAAGAAAAATGGAGCAACCTCAAACCAACCATGGAAAATCTCAGAGTTTTTGGCTGCATTGCTTTTACATTGGTACCATATGAGAAGAGAATCAAACTCAATGAGAAAAGTATCAAATGCATATCGTTTGGATTAGTAAAAAATCCAAAGCGTATCGGTTTTACAATCCGGAAACAAAGAAGATAGTGGTGAAAAAATATGTTCATTTTGATTAAAGCAAAGGATGGGAGTGGAATAAGAAACATAGGAGAATGAGCTAGTCTAGAATGATGCGGTGACTGAAATAAAAGAAGAAACTGGAGTTGGAGAAGGTCCAGAAAACCAACCAGAAGAAGTCGCTCGGGAAGAAAAAGCGGGGCAAAACATGAGTCCGCAATAAACCAATTCACGAGGAGGATCAAGTAGACAAAGGTAACCTCCAGTATGGATGAAAGATTATGTTGTACGAAACTCTGGGTTTATTGTCTCAGAAGATATCTTTGCCATGTTTATAAGTGATGATCCTGAGAGTTTTGAGTAAGCAGTGCTAATTAAGGTATGAAGAACGGCTATGGAAGCTGAGATAGCATCCATTGAAAAAAAACAAGACATGAAATTTGGTAGATCTACATGAAGGAGTCAAAGTAATTGGCGTGAAATGAATCTACAAAGCCAAACTAAACGAGAGGGGAAAAATTGACAAATTCAAGGCGAGACTTGTCGCAAAAGGTTACCAATAGAGGCAAAAGGTGGACTTTTGCGAAGTGTTTACTCCAGAACCAATATGGGAAAAAATATGATCAGTTTTCGCCTTGGCAGCTGAGAGAATTTGGATAGTGTATCAAATCGATGTCTACAGAAAGTTTAAAGAAGATGTCTATGTGGAACAACCGAAAGGATTTGAAGTAAGAAATGAGGAAGATAAGGTGTATACGCTAGAGAAGGCACTATACAGACTAAAGCAGACACCAAGAGCTTGGTATATAGTCGCATAGAGAGTTACTTTTAGAAGGATGGATTGGAAAATTATGCTATTGTGTACACACCCTGTTCTTAAAGAAAAAGGAGAACAACATCTTGTTGGTGAGTTACAAACTTACAAATCGTACATTTATGGCATCATCATCATCTTCACATAAGGTAAAATCTAAAATCAAAAGATATTTTATTGATCGACACAATAGATCGACAAAACACACTGATTCAACACAGAAACAAAACAGATTGCACAAGTAAGCAACAAATCAAACAAAAGTTTAATAGATCGTACCACAACAAAACAGATCAAACCGTGGATCATAAGAAATGAACAGTCACCAATCAAGTAAACGTTTCAAGCAAAAGAAATCGGTCCACTTAGCTTTGTTAAAGCTTGCTCTGATACCACATAATACGATCGTGCCCAAGGATACTGACTTTGACAAGCTATGGAATCGGATGGATGAAGGATAAGGATGATGGAACCGATTTTATGTGGAGAGATGGGATGAACTAGATGATCAAAGGATGGAAACGATGATGAACAAGACGAAGGGGATGAATCCGGTGGAAGATGAAGGGTCAAGTGATGGTTTGCAATGGGATAGAAGGGGAGAACGATGGATAGAAGGTAGAGATGAACACATGATTGAATGGTGGAAGATCTGAACAAGCAGACTTGATGAATCAATGATATTACGCATAAGGATTCAACAAGGGTTTCCCCTGGATATGACACACCAGAGAGGATGATCTAACTTGTAAAATTTTGGATAAAAGATTAGATAATTCGGCTGTGGCAACAAGAGAGAGTATAAATAGGGCCGTGGAACAAGCTCCACCGAACCCTAAGGCAAAATGCAGAAGAAAAAAAGGATAAGATAAAAGAGATAGTTTATGGTTGGTCCAAGTGATTGGCAGCATAGGCAAATGTGAGGTATTATCTTGGCCTTATTAAAAAACGTCTTCGTAAAACCCAGTGGGACAAAACCGAAGGAAGGGAAAAAGAGCGCAGAAGATAATACCCACCTAAGTACTAATCAGCTTGGATCGACATTATGGCTTTGGTCTTGGTTGGATCTCGTCTTTAGACCACTCGAAACCTCAAATAATGCTCAGCTACACTCTTGATTTCTCCTTGCTCCTACTCAGCTACAAGCTCTTGAATATCCTTGTCCATGATCATATCATCCCCTCCCTCTTGAAGAGGATTTGACCTCAAATCCAGGTCATATGCAACAAAAGGTAAAAGATTAATAACTTCAGAACTTGAACATACATGGTACTTACCTGACATCAACTTGGGCTTGTAATGTGCATCTGGAGGATTTTCTTTGATCAGGATGAAGCGGTTGACAAGTTTAACATGCTCCCAATTATGTGGTTTTTTCCATTTGTCTTTTTCTCTCCTTTGGTTCCTTCTTTTTCGTTTCTTAGCTGTTCCAAAATCCTCCATTTGGCTCTTTTGAGAAAGACAAGTGAATCATATCTGTGTAATTAGAAACATGAATAAATTTAAGAACAGAGATACTTACCTATTGGAGTCACTCTCTTTGTGTCTGTCTCTTGTTGTAATTGATTGGATCCATCCACGACAATAAGTTGGTTCATGATCAGTGAGAACTTTTATTTCCTCTAAAACAGTTAAATCCTGAGTTTGTTGCTGTGTAATTTGGTTGCCTATGTCTGGTGGCTTCTCTTTGATTGCCAAAAAATCATATGTTCCTGCAGTTCCTTTCTGAGCACTCATGGAACAAAACAAATGCATCAATCTTAAAGAAGAGAACTTAAAAACAGAGTAGTAGAAACTATGAACGGCGTTAATTAATTCTCCTGCAGAAAATCCATACATGTTTTCCTTGTTTAAATCATCAAAAGAAAATTCTGGTTGCTCTTTATGAATTTCATTCAAGTGATCACAAATCAGAATGTGATTAAAACACCAAAAATCCTGAGCAAGGCCTAAGACCAACAACGTTTTATAAGGAAGGGAAGAAACCTTTGCAAGCTTTGGAAAACTTTGTTTAAAAACATGATTGTTTATATAAACTGGTTTGCAAAGCTCCTTGACTGGGTTTAAATCATGTAACACGTTTTGCCCTTGCTCAGAAATTTTTTTAATTATTACAAACTTTGTCTTAGCTCTATTCAAATCAAATCTGCTGCTAAACAAACACACTCTTAGAAAAGATTCGAAGTTACGAATTTCATCAAACATAAAACCTTTTGGCTGAAAGAACATGTCATGGCTATCAGATTCAAAGATTGAAATTGCTTTATCAACTTTAAAACTTGAAGAACAAAATTCTCCCACACAACCTAACTCAAAAAGATTATCATCATGTGCAGAAACCAGCATAAACAACCTTGATTCAGTCCTAAGCAACTCAATTTTCTTACAGTGTTTTCTTGGAGAGTCATAGGAGGGTGGCATTAGAACTGGTTCTATGACGAAATGGATTGGCTGCTCCTCGTTTTGATCCATTGCCAAACTCCCTGGCGTTCTCATTGTGATTCTTCTTCTATGACTTGTGAAACAGAATCAACACTACTCGGTTGCACCAGTTCCAAGAAGGTTAGTTTCTCAAGCACAGAATCAGAATGACTAAAAGGAAGATCACACTTAGCTTCAAATGACTTCATAAGAAAGATAGATCGATTCACGGCTTCTTCAGCTTGCCCCTTCTTTGCATTTTAAATGCGGCTGGTTTTGATCCTCCAAGTGTTGCTGAATCTCCATAATTTCTTTGATCTTGTTCTCAGTGTTTTCTTCTTGCACAATGGATTTAGCAATAGCATCTTTACTCCTTTGAATTGTCGGCTCTACCTTAGAGTAACTGGGTTTCTTTTTCATGATTTCAAGATTGCTACTCTCCTTGTCTTGACAAGAGGCAGGTGTGGGCTTCTGGTTACTATGATCCCTTGGAGCATATTTCTTTCTCAACATTCTTCTGAGTTCTCTCCAAGTGGTAATAGGAGGCTCTTTGTAGTACCAGCGATCTTCCTTCTCTTGCGACCACCACCTATAGGCTTCTCATGTGAGGTGGCTAAGTGCAAAAGCTAATCTCTCCTCTCTTGGAATGTGGTTGCAGTAAAGACAGTCTTCCATGTCCTTCTCCCACTCTAGGTAGTCTATTTTCCCTGAAAATTTGTAGAGTTTATTAGCTGACATACATTTAGGAGAAGAAATAGAGTTTGAGTTGTGTGTTTGAAGAATCTTTTTGGTGCTGCTCTGTCTTGCTCTCAAAAGATCATCTGGCGGTTTAGGTTGAAGGTGTTGTTCCTCTTCTTTGCTTTACTTATGTCATCTGGTTCCTCTATGCCTCTCATGCTCTTGGAGAAAAGTTTGCATCTTGGACTGAAACACCTTCTTCATCTCGTTGGTAAGAGCTCAATAAGAGACTGGTTATATTTGTGGCTTGAACTCTCCTCCGCTTTTGAAATTGTGACCTGAGAAACAAAGCACAAACACAGCAGTGACAAGCCCTTTTGTGATAGAATCAATTGCACACAACAATTCCACACAGAAACTTAAAATCACAACAAACTTTCAGAGAACACAGATCACAACAGCTTAGTTTGATCGGACAAAATAAGATATCAAATCGCATTCGAAAATTCTGAAACCAATTTTAACAAAAAGTAGACTCGCCTTAGATTATAGAACAATTACAATTTTCTAACGCTCCAAATAATTATGAAAATTCGCACAATAAGGATTTTGTTCTAGATCAGAACACGAACAATAAAAAAACCTAAATTCTTCAAACCAAAACACACAGATCAGATCAATTTCGACTTGAACAACACAATAGATCGACAAAACACACTGATTCAACACATAAACAAAACAGGTTGCACAAGTAAGCAACAGATCGAACAAAATCTTAATAGATCGCACCACAACAAAACATATCAAACTGTGGATCATAAGAAACGAACAGTCATCAATCAAGTAAACGATCCAAGCAAAATAAATCGGTGCACTTAACTATGTCAAAGCTTGCTCTGATACCACATAATACAATCCTGCCCAAAGATACTGACTTTGACAAGCTATGAAATCGGATGGATGAAGGATAAGGATGATGGAATCGATTTGATGTGGAGAGATGGGATGCACTAGATAATCAAAGGATGGAAACAATGGTGAACAAAACGAAGGGGATGAATTTGGTGGAAGATGAAGGGTTGAGTGATGGTTTGTGATGGGATAGAAGGTAGAGATGAACACTTGATCGATTGGTGGAAGATCCGAACAAGCAGACTTGATAAATCAATAATATTATACACAAGGATTCAAAAAGGGTTTCCCCTGGATATGACACACCAGAGAAGATGATCTAACTTGTAAAAGTTTGGATAAAAGATTAAATAATTCGGGTGTGGCAACAAGAGAGAGTTTAAATAGGACTGTGGAACAAGCTCCACCGAACCCTAAGGTAAAACGCAGAAAGTAACAAAAGATAAGATAAAAAAAAGATAGTCTATGGTCGGTCCAAGTGATTAGCAGCATAGGCAAATATGAGGTATTATCTTAGCCTTATTAAAAACCTTCTTCGGAAAACCCAGTGGGACAAACCCGAAGGAAGAGAAAAAGAGCACCCAAGATCATACCCACCTAAGTACTAATCAGCTTGGATGCACACTAAGGCATTGGTCTTGGTTGGGTCTCGTCTTTAGACAACTCGGAACCTCCAAATAATGCTCAGCTACACTCTTGATTTCTCCTTGCTCCTGCTCAGCAACAAGCTCTTGAATATCCTTGTCCATGATCATATCACTATACGGGCTAAAGCAGACACCAATAGCTTGGTATATAGTTGCATAGAGAGTTACTTTTAGAAGGAGGGATTTGAGAATTATGCTACTATGTACACACCTTGTTCTTAAAGAAAAAGGAGAACAACATCTTGTTGGTGAGTTACAAACTTACAAATCGTACATCTATGGCATCATCATCATCTTCACATAAGGTAAAGTCTGCCACACGTAAATTTAAAATCAAAGGATATTTTATTATATATGATTTATGTTCTTTAAAAAAAAATAGAATATGGTATTGTTATGGACAATAATTAAAGATGAAGAGAGTGATGATCTTTTATTCGGACCAGAGGAAAGTGATCAAGATAAATGGATCATGAAGCTTTTATGTTCAGATGTAGACCGCGACGACGGTTTCTTCATGATATGATCAATGGTCATCCAACACAATGTCATAATATGTTAAGGATGTGGGAGGTGGTATTTACTAAATTATGCAATGAACTCCAAGATATATATGGCTTGCTGTGATACAAATTATAATATTTCTCCAAAAGAAATTGTAGCTATACTTCTACATATATGTGGACATAGTATAACAGAGCGGACTGCAATGCATGCATTTGGACATTCAGCAGAGACAATTTTCGAAAAAATTTCATCATGTACTTGATACACTCGTAATGATGGCCAACAATATGTTCACACCAGATCCGACGGCTCCTATGGAAGTGCATCGAAAGTTTCAATCTAATAGGTAGTATTGAGCTTAATTTAAAGGATTTATTAGTGAATTTGATGGAACCCATGTGCCTTTTATGGCATCTGGAAAAGATCAACAAAGATACTGAAATAGGTACACAAATAAATTTATAAACCTCCTTGCGATATGCAGCTTCGACATGTTGTTTACATATATTATGTTGGTATTTCGGGTTCCTGCACATGATGCGAAGGTTCTTTCCATTGATATGGAAGGTGATCTTAATTTTTCTCATCCACCTAATGGTAAATATTACTTAGGTAATTCAGTATATGCATTACATGGTGGATTTCTTTGTCCATATCAAGGAGAGCGGTATCACCTAAACTGGTTTCAGAAACAGATAGAAGAAAGAACTACAGAGAAATGTTTTATCGTCGTCATTCATCACTTTGATCTGTGATTGAAAGAAATTTTGGAGTATGGAAAAAATGGCATACCGTGAAGGATGAAAGCTATATTTAAATTATCTATGATGCGAAAGATTGTGGTGGCAACCATAGCTCTCCATAATTTTATTCACAAGTCAAATCTTGTGGATCCTGATTTTCAATCGGAAGAAAATGCAAATGAACATGCAACGAATGAGGAAGAACCTCCAAATATGATGGAACAAGATCTTAGTTCCAGACAATATATGAAGGTGTTCGCCTGTTCGGGATGAGATTGCTAATGCTATATGGCTAAAAGTCGTTATCTACTTTTTAATATATTTTTCTTATTTTATTTAATAATGGTAGTTTTTAAGTTAAATTTTAATAACAAATAGATTATTGTTTGCAATTTCAATTAATTTTTAGATAATTAACCATAAATTTAACCCCAAAAAATTCGTAAAAATTTATTAATAGCCACGGTCTCTACCGTTTTTTTTTTTTTTTGTCATCTGATAATATTGAATTGAAACTGGTATTACAAGCCCAAACAAGGGAGACATAAGCCCAAACAAGGGAGACATAAGCCCAAACAAGGGAGACAAGGGAGACATAAGCCCAAAAGAGGGAAGCCAAGCCGGCGGAGCAACTAGATGTCCCCGGAAACAAAGCCGGTGGACAGTGAAATCCCCGGAATTAAAGCCCTAAGAAAGGGAAACAAAACCCCTAATAAAAACAATAAAATTGATTAAACCCAAGTTATGATGTGTGCTCGAAAACCGCCGAATTAAACACTCCAAGAAGCCAATGAACGAGATTCACTGTTGCTGCTCACAGCCCACCGAACAGTAACATCTTCTTCTAGTAACCCAAAACAAGTCTTCATAACCCAGCAAAATAGAACCACTAAGAGTTCTCACACACTTCTGGATACGGCTGCGAGAAAACAAGTCTTTTACCGTTTTTTTTTATAACAATCATATTTTTAAAGTAAAATATATACAACCAAAAGTCTTTAAAACCAAAATTTGTACAGCCAAAAATCTAAAGCCACAGTCATTACCAATCGGAACCCAAATAATGATTGACTTTTTTGGTCTAATTAGTTGTGGTAAACACTGCTTTTTATGCAGTCTTTTAAGGCATTCAAGTTGAAGTTGTTGTAAAAGTTATATACGCCCATCGTATTTCAATGAATAAAATATGCAAGTTTTCAGTATCTAAACAAAGAGAATTTGATCTTTCAAAGATGGCATGCTATTTTGTATGGAGGGGGGCAGAAAAAATTTGATGAAGCTAGCAATTAAAATAAGTCAATCTCTACTTTGAGAAGGGAATTTCTCCAAAGTTGTTTTGCAAATTGGCAATAAAAGAAAAGGTGTGCAATGATTTTCATCTTGTTGCATCGAATATTATTGGTGGAAGCCACCATTACATTTTTGTAAGTCATATCCATCAAAATTGTGTACTGTAAATTTTGTTCAGAGAAACAGTTTTAGAGATTGGTTGTTAGAAGAATCTAAAATAGATTATTTTTTTCATAAACCATTTTTAATCTAATCAAGATTTAAAAAAAAAATGATTTCCCAAAATATAATAAACCCAATTTTGTTTCTTAAATAACGGTTCATTTCAAATAAAAATTGAAAAACTCACAATTTGTGTTTTTTTCTATTCTGTTTGTAAATGATAAAAAAAATCAAAAACTAGTTTCCCTGTAAATTTTGTTCAGATAAACAGTTTTAGAGATTGGTTGTTAGAAGAATCTAAAATAGATTATTTTTTTCATAAACCATTTTTAATCTAATCAATATTTAAAAAAAAAATTGATTTCCCAAAATATAATAAACCCAGTTTTGTTTATTAAATAACGGCTCATTTCAAATAAAAATTGAAAAACTCAAAATTTGTGTTTTTTTTTATTTTGTTTGTAAATGATAAAAAAATCAAAAACTAGTTTCCCTGTAAATTTTGTTCAGAGAAACAGTTTTAGAGATTGGTTGTTAGAAGAATCTAAAATAGATTATTTTTTTCATAAACCATTTTTAATCTAATCAAGATTTAAAAAAAAATTGATTTCTCAAAATATAATAGACCCAGTTTTGTTTCGTAAATAACGGTTCATTTCAAATAAAAATTGAAAAACTCACAATTTGTGTTTTTTTATTTTGTTTGTAAATGATAAAAACAATCAAAAACTAGTTTCCTTATAATTTAGGAAATTTGTTTTCTGAAAAACTTGAAAAATTCAATTTTTAAAAAACAAAAGCCAAAAACCATTTTAGAACCTACAAACATTCAAGCTCTTAACTGTCAATGCTTTTCTTTCTAATTTTAGTCATTAATATGGATAGAGATAAACACTGAAAAAACAATAATCACTCCAGATTACTAATAATTACTATTTTATTTACCAACCACCTAGTATTAAAATCACTAATAAAACCCGTAATTTTTTTTTCATAAAATTATCAATTAAATTACTTTTGTTTTTTGAACCTTAGTTATTTAAATATGAATTCATGATAAATCTATGTGCATCTTAAGAAGTGCTTATTGGATTAGGGATTTGAAAGATTTTGGATAAGTTTATATTCGATGGAATCTAGATGGATTTGGAAGATATTTGGATGGTTTTGATGGAATATAAAAATAAAAATAAAATTTACTGGTGATTTGTGTAAGATTATTTTCTGTAAAGTTTTGAACTAATTAATAATAAAAATATCTGAAGAATTTATTTTATTTATATATAAATTTATTTTTTCAACTTTTAAAAGTTATTTAAAATGATAATATCTATATATATATATATATATATAAAGTTTTATAATAAAAATGAGAAGATGATATTGAAAATATCAAGAGAGGTTTATAGGATTAGGGATTTGAAAGATTTTAGAGATTTTTAGATTTTTAGATGAATTTTGAAGATATTTGGGTGCTTTTGATGGGATTCAAAAATAAAAATAAAATTTACTCATGTTTGGTAAGAAGTTTTTCTACAAATGTTTTGAATGATTTAATAATAAAAATCGAAGAAAAGTATTAAAAAATCTGAAGAGTTTATTTGGTTTATATTTGAGAAGTTTTTTTCAAATTTTTAAAGTTATATTAAACGATATATAACATTTGTTGTTTGTTAACCATTGTTTTCAATAAAAATGAGAAGATGATATTAAAAATTAGGATTTTTAACAAAAAAAACAAAAACTTCTCACTTCAAGAGTTTTGATAGAAACTATAAAGGTTAAAAAAATAGTTTGCTTTAAAAGAAAGTTTTGAATACCATTATGAGAGCTTGTATTTAATTCATTGAAATTTAAATATAAATTATCTTTCAAATCACTTCAAACGCTATTTAATATATTTTATTGATGCCATCCCTAATTTTCAATAAAATAGGATTTTAATTTTTTTTTTACAAATGATTAATCCAGATAATTTTTTAAAAAAAAATTGTACAAATATCAAATCCAATAAGATAAAATCTGAAAAAAATGAATTCCTCTCAAAATCGTAATCCAATATGCCTCTTTATACTTCTCCAAAGCGATATTCACAAAATTATATTTATAGTAACTTATTATTTTGATAAAATTCAATTTGTAATTATTTTATTCCATATTTTTGTCCACATTAGCATTATTTTACGTGAACTGAATCCACGTAGAAATATTTGGTACTGGCTCGGTTTGTTATAGCCAATAAGATTTTAATAGGCAAATAAATTAAAGTATCTTATCTCTATAAAACAGAAGTCAGTCACACAATTTCGGTCTGACACCTGTCCCTCATAAACTTTTTTTATTTTTTGGTTTAAAATTTTATTAAAAAATTGAACTTTTACTTTTAAAAAAAAAACTGATTTCTTTTATCGACAAAAACAAAAAACCCACGCTTACCTTCACAATCTTCTCAACCTCCATGACTGAAAAACTACATCATCAACTCTAAACTGCACTCATCAACTATAAAAGATGTAACATCGGTTTAAGCCTCGGTTTCGGATTAACTGCAAAACGTAAGTTTCCTTCTCCAACATAACTTTTTCTTCTTCGTAAAGTAGGGATTGTGCGAATTAGGGATTTTTTTTTTATTAGCTATTTGATTCGAAAAATTAGTTTACTTCAAGCTTAAATCTTATCATTTTCTTCTGAAATTCATTACATGTACTGAGATGAAGCTTCCATCCACACCGATCTCTCAATTGCAGCCGATTTCTGAGACTAAAATTTGGAAAATCAAGGTGAGAGTTTCCCATCAATAGCGATTCCAAACCAGTGAAAGGCCCAGCAACACTGGTGGATGTGATCTGATTTTTTTCGATGATCAGGTACATAACTGTTATCGGTTTCTCTAATGCTCTTCTTTGACGGGAAATGATAAGATTTGAAGTGAAAGTAAAGGCTTGATTTGAAGTTAAATGATAAGATTTGATTTGAAGTTAAATGACGGGTTTTGCATAACTGTTATCGATTTCTCTATTTTCTTCTAAAATAGTTTTCAATCTCTATCACTTAAACTTCTTGAACAAAAGGACGTGATCATTTTGTTAATGTTCTTCTCTATAACTGTTATCGGTTTTAAAGATTGAAAACTATATATTTGTTATGTTTCAGGGAGGTTGTATACAGGCTTGCATTAGAGGAAAGTTGGTTGAGAAGTTTAAAAATGATTTCGAGGAAGGTTGATGTTGTGTTCTGATGAATTTTAAGCTCTCTCCTAACAGTGGCAACTTTAGAGAAACTTCTCATCCTTTCAAAATCTTCCTCACTTGGTTGTCGCATGTGAAGCCGTGCGAGGAGATTCCAAACCAGAGGTTTCTTTTTGATTTCATCCCTTCCGGTGATCTGCTTTCTCATAAACAAGACGAAACAGTTGAATCAGATGCGACTTATTCTTTGTAAGAACATTATTACTTTGGCAAGGATAGAATGTTTTCTGTTTTCTGTTCAAGTTTTAATTGTATTCAAGGATAGAATGTTTTCTGTTATTTGGCAAGAGAGTAAGTTATATATAAAGACAATGATAATTAAAACTTTGTATAGTTAACATATACCACACTGTTCCTAAGGCTTAATGTAAAAGTTATTCCAAAATGACGATTTAATTCAGAGCTATGTCCAGCGTCCGGAATTTCTGCATTGAAAATTTTCGACAAAACTCAGATGAGGTGTAAATCCAAGTTATAGGATTTGAAAGAAGAAAACATCAAAATTTGAGCATCTAATTGAGAATAAAAATGAACAGTAATTATTGTGAATTATTAAAACATAAATTTTGTTATGTGAAACAAATAGATGATCAGGACTCTATAAAAAAACCATTAATTCGATTTGATGTTTTTTTAAAACACAAAACATAATAAAATTGAGATGAATTCTGTTAATACATAATTTTAGATCATATGAATTCTAACCTTTCTTACTGTGATTTTCTTACTGTGATTAAGAGCAACGATTATGACTCAGGCTACAATTTCCTCAACCTGTTCTTCACCTGAAATTTGAAAGCACATAAAAAAAACCAAAACATGAACCCCGAATCAGAGTCACACATGCAAATCAGAGTATGAATATTTTGTTATATGAGCCAAAACCAAGAGCTAAGTCCACATCGACATCTAAGCTGTTTCTTTGAGCAATCTGAGTCAGGCAAATTACAAAATGTGAGAACACAAAGAGATTTTCAATTCTAAAATCAATCAAATGAGCGGCAAGCTTACATGCAACTAGAATCAGAGTCACACATGCAAATCAGAGTCACGTATGCAAATCAGAGCCGAAATCACAATAAGCAAGCAATTTTCTTCCTATGAACAATAACCCATAATCAATAGTTATGGGTTTTACAAGGAAACACATAATCATTACACAAAATCAGAAATATTAATCTTCATCTGAACAAAAACCCAAAATCGATTTGATGATAATGTGTTTGAGAGAGAGATATGCATTTGAATGTAAAAGAAGATTTCATAATTCAAAATATCAGAGAAAGATGATTATTCAAAGTAAAGAGAGAGAGATTGTTAAAACCTGCAACAAAAGGAGCTGAAGGAGGAGGCGGCGTGTGTGTTTTTTAGGAACAATGCAAGAGCAATGATAGGGATGTTCATATTTTCGGTGTAAATATTAATTTATTGATTTCCTTACTCTGATTTAATAAATCTAATATATATAAATAAACCAAATTGGGCCTCATGTTCACACGGAATTATTATTTTAAATTTGAAGAAGGTAAACAAATGATTTTAAATTTGGAGAGGGTAAACCCAATAAGATTTGTTTACTCTGATTTTAAATATTTTTTCCCAGTCAACATGTATGAAATCGGTTATAAAAGCATGATTAATATTCTTCAATATGCAAAACAACCACATATTAAATAGACAAATATATTTTAGTACTTTAACTATTTTGGGTTTAGTCATAATGAATTAATCGTTTAGTCACCTGAAGCTATAAATATCAATAGAACAAGTCTTCTTCTCTACTTTTAGTATTCAATTTTTTAAATCCAAAAAACTTTGTATTTAAGTTATGTTCTACTCATCTACGTTGCTGAAATTTTTTTCTACTTGAATACTTATCTCTCTTTCGCTCTCTCAACTTAATCTTTTAATTTTTTGTTCTCTCTCTAATTGAAGATGTCAGTGAATCAAACTATTCATCAAATTCCCTCAAAAACTAAGGTAACAATAACAATAACCATTATTTTCTATCTTATTATATAAATTATGGTTTCAAAAGTTAGTAATTAACCAGATTTTGCCCTGTGACATTTTATTGTTTTAAGATTTTGATATGTGTCAAATAAAAAAAATTAATATTATATTTCAGGAAATAAATTCTGAAACAAAAATAGAATTACAGAAAAAAGGAATTTCAATTCTGAAGCAAAAATGAAAATATAGAAAAATATCCATTGTGCGATTAATTTAAAAGAAAATTAAAAGATATAGACATAATGAAATCTATAAATTAAAAAAAGAAATTATATAAAAATATTCATTGTTCAATTAATTTTAAAGATAACCAAAGAAACAGACTTATTTATATGTATTAGAAAAAAGGATTTTAAGCGTTTCAACAGAAAAAAGAAATATAATCAATAAAAGAAAAAATTAAGAAAAATATTATCTTAATACTATTAAAAATGAAGTACAATTAGAAAATTGTCTCTGCCCTTACAGCTATAATTACTCAGAAAACCAATATCATTATAATTTTTAAAGGAAGAATGGGAAGGGTAGTGTCTTATTTAAAAATATAATCTGAAACAAAATAATTGTATCAAACCAACTAACAACCAAACCGACCGGGTATGACCTGACTCAGTAAAACAATGCAGATCCTGACTATTTTTAAATCACAGCCATTCAAATTAGTTCATTCTAAGCTTAGCCGTTAACTAAAAAAAACAAGATGAAGTGATGGGTTGTGACTAAAAAATGGCCCGAACCGGATCTTACCCGGCTGAAATAGGATTTACGCGGGGATCTCAATTTTTTAATCCTGGCCGTTTGGTTTTAATGCTTCTAATCGTGATCGTCGATTAGACCCGAGTGATGACCCGATCTGTAAAAAAAAAAAAACAATTTGGGCTGTCGACATTAATATGATCCATTTAATCACGATCAGTTTGATTCGAAATTAAGTTGAGATGACATTATTTCCTTATGAATATTTTTCAAATTTTTGGTATATATGTTAGAAATATCATTAAAAAAAGTTTCCTTTTCTATTTCCTTATCAATGTTCCTATAACTTGATTTTAGGAAATAATCTAACCATTAAATTAGAAATCCCTATAAATCCTCTCATTTTAAATCATTTCCATTTATTTACAATAAGGAAATCACCTTTTTTTAAATATCAATAAAGTTTTAAATATCTTGATTTTAGGAATATTAAATCAAGCACTAGATTTTAGGAATGAAAATATTTTAAACCACGATTTTCAACAAAAAAATTAGGTTTTAAATCATTTCCATTTATTTGCAATAAAGAAATCACTTTTTTTTAAATATCAATAAAGTTTTAAATATATTGAATATGGAAAACTATTTAATACAAGCACTAGATTTTAGGAATGAAAATATTTTAACCCACGATTTTCAACAAACAAATTAGGAATATTTTTTTAATATTCTACCCATTTAATGAATAAAACATTATTTCCTGAGAGCCAGAAAATAATCTGAAAAAAAATTATGAAAATAAGGAGATAATAATTATCTTCTAGAATAAAAATAATATTCGCTTTTAATTGAATACACATATACGAAAAGAATTTGTTTATATCCATACAAATCAACTTAATATTAAATTATTGTATATCCACATATATCAAATTAAAAATAATAGCTGAATATTATGTTTTTGTCCAATATAAATATTAAATAGTTTAATGTTTAATGTTTAAAGAAATCAAATCTCCAATATTTATGTTTTTAATGTTTGATACTCGATTCTATAGCATTTATATCTCACTTTTTAACTGTATTACTTATCAAATATTCAGAAATATATTCGGAAAGAATATTGTTTACAATTAATATTTAGATATTTTGTAAAGATTTTTAGGTTAAACCTAAATGTATAGAAATATATCATACCCTATAAATACAAATCAAAACCCACAGCTGTGTTCATGTTTTTTTTTTTGTAATCTATTGCTTTATTTTTATCATATCTTTTTCTTTTTAAATTATGTTCTTTGTTTTGTTATAATGTTTTATTTTTCGTTGATAGTGCATTTGTTATTTAAATAAGCTAATAATTTGTCTTTTGTTTGTTTAGGTGGAGAATGAAAGAAGTGGAAAAAAAATATTAATGTGATGGATTAATCGTATGTTGAGATTTAAAAGTATCTAATCAACTATTTTATCATATTTCTTACACATTATTTTTTTATTTTCTTCCCCAAAGATCGAAAAGTACAGTTAAATTCTCAATTTTGTTCTTTGCTTAGTTATTATATTTCATTTTTCGTTGATTGTATATTTTATTTATGTGGAGAAAGAGAGAGAAGTGGAAAAGAAAAATATTGATGTGAAAGGGATCAATGATGATGTTGAGATTAAAAAGTACAGTCAAATTCATATATAAATCATCTATTTTATGATTTTTCTTGCATTAACCTTTTTATTTTTAGTTGTTGTTTTTTTTTAGTTATTATTATTATTTATTCCCTTCCCCAAAGTAATTAAAAATCTGACATATTTTTCTGTCTATCAGGAAGTTTAGCTGTTGATTAAACATTTGAATGAACAATGACCAATTTTTTAATTTGATAAATTTCATCTCCTACTTTTATCCTATCTCTTACCCATGAACTTTTTCTATTGTTTTAGTTATTGTTATTTCTATTTTTATCCTCTCTCTTACCAAGAGTAATCAAAGCTTATATTTTAACATTAAACAAAATTTTATCACAATCAAATATTGACTAATTAAAAATTAAATTTTTATTATCTTTCTTATGAAATCCATTTTCCTTTATTTATTATAATAAAAATATTATTTGTGAAATAAAATATCGAAAGATCCCAAGATTTTTATATTTTATGGAAAGTATTTTATTTTAATAATTTTCAAATATGAAAACTAAATTATTTATCAAAAAATATGGAGAGTATAGATCTCATAAATATTTGATTTCCCATAAATAAGACAATTTTCAACCGAAACTGCTTCTCTCTCGTTACGACTCCCTAGGCCATAGTCACAATCGTTTTTTTCTGTGATCTCCGGTCGACGTCTACTCTGACGTCGGCTGTACTCTTTCTTTTGTTTTTGTTCATAGTTTTTAGGTTTTATTAAATAAAAACATTAAATGATGATCAGATCATTTATCCTCGCGATTTCTTTAGTGTATCACTTTTAATGTCTTTCCTTCTGTCTCTCTCTTCGAGAAAGTGTTTTTTCGGCCAAATTCCGGCATCTGTCCAGAAATTATTGTGTCGGCCTCATTCCGTTGGAATCCTTTTCTTACGGTTGTTGTTGGTTCATTTCTGAACCATTTTTTCAATCACTAGCCAAAACCAGATCGTTTCTGATTTATATCTTTCCAAATCTGAAGTCATTTTTTCATGATTGGATATGGGATCAAGGAAAATTTAGTCATGGCATATTGGATGCAGCGATAGATCTATGACGGATCTGAACGTCAATTTGAGGAATCACCAAAGGCTGCAAAGTAAGATATTCTTAAGACAACAATGGGCTAATAATCTTTTACTCATCAATTGGACGATGGTTCTCCATCATGGATGGATCAGGCTATTGCGAGAATTTCTTCAAAATTCAAAAATATGGAGGAGATGTCATCGCAGAATAAACAGAAGGAAAGTAAGTACTGTAACTTTTAATCAAAAACAATGTCAAAGGCTAAATTCAAAGAAGACCAAGTCAAAGCAAAATCCTGTTAGAAGGGCTAGGATACGAAATCATCGGTATCTTGTCAAGAATGCAAATCTTCGTACGGAAGCATCGGATTTTATCATATTGTGTGTAATTACAGGTTTTAGCCAAAAGTTGCTAAACAAGCACACAATTTAGATGAGAGAGAGATCATATATGGAGAAGGAAAATAACAGATATAATCTTCTGTTAGCGAATAAGACTTTATCTCGAAAATCATTGTTAAATTCACTTCTCATATCGTATCTTTCTCAGCATATGGCGCATATATCTGCTTATGTAATAATTTGTTTTTCGGAAGATTTGTATATTGACTTTGTAATCTTTACTTATTATTAATGAAATCGTTTTGTCGGAAAAAAAAAAAGACAATTGTCAACCACATATAATTTGCATCCTGATTTTTATCATAAATCTTTAATAATCTAAACCATAATAATTAATTTTCTAGAATAAAAAAAAATTTTCGTTTTTTTAATACAAAATAATTTTCGGATTTTTGTTATTATTTTCTATATCATTCATACAAAAATATATTTATTTTATCATGAAGTTTAGCTGTTGTTTAGACATGTGAATAGACAATGACCAATTTTTTAATTTAAATATTGATAAACTTCATCTACTTTTATGCTCTCTCTCTTACCTATAAAACTTTTCTATTGTTTTAGTTATTGTTATTTTTTTCCCAAAGTAATAAATATTTAGGAAACTAAACCATAATAATTAGTTTTCTAGAATAATTTTTTTTTTTGTTTTTTAAATGCAAAATAATTTTGGATTTTTTATTATCTTCTATATCATTCATACAAAACTATATTTACTTTATCATGAAGTTTAGCTGTTATTTAGACATGTGAATGGACATTGACCAATTTTTTAAATTTAAATATTGATAAACTTCATCAACTTTTATCCTCTCTTAAACTTTATCTATTTTTTTAGTTATTGTTATTTTTTTTCCTCAAAGTAACCAAAAATTATATATTAACATTAAACAAAATTTTATCACAATCAAATTTTGACTAATTAAAAATTAATATTTTATTATCTTTCTTATGAGATCCATTTTCCTTTATTTATTATACCAAAAAAATTTTGTTTGTAAATTAGATTATCGAAAGATCCCTAAGCTTTTATATTTTATAGAAAGTATTTAATTTTAGACTTTTTCAAATATGAAACCTTAATTATTTAATAAAAATATGGACAGTATAGATCTCATAAATATTTGATTTCCAATAAATAAGACAATATTCAACAACATGTAATTTAAATCCTGATTTTTATCATAAATATTTACAAATCTAAACCATAATAATTAATTTTCTAAAATAAAAATAATTTTTCTTTTTTTTTAAATACAAATTTTTTTTTGGATTTTTTTAGTTATCTTCTATATCATTCATACAAAAATTTATTTAATTTATCATGAAGTTTAACTATTGTTTAGACATGTGAATGGACAATGACCCATTTTTAAATTTTAATATTGATAAACATCATCTACTTTTATGCTCTCTCTTACGTATGAACTTTTTCCAACTTTTTAGTTATTTTATTTTCCAAAGTAATCAAAAATTATATTTTAACATTAAGTAAATTTTAACACAATAAAAATTTGACTAATTAAAAATGAATAATTTATTATCTTTCGTTTTAGATCTATTTTCCTTTATTTTGAAGTTAAAAATATTATACAAAAAAGTATGATGCTTGAAATATATTTTAAATACTAATAATCTATTTTAGTTAGTTGATATCTTCAATCATATGAGATCCACTTTCTTATACTGTATGGCTGAATATTAATTTAAATCCAGTTTAAATATTAAATAATAAAGATTTAAAGAAATCAGATCTCCCAATATTCATGTTGTTAATGTTTGATATTCGACTTTAATGTAACATTTAAATCTTTCTATTTATAATTAATTATGTTAGTTATCAAATATTCTGAAAGATATTCGGAGAGAATATTGCTCACAATTGGATATGCAACTAATATTTAGTTATTTTGTTAATATTTTACAAGTTAAACTAAAATTATAGACGTATATCATTTCCTATAAATACAATGCAAAATCCATATTTATTTGTTTTCTCAATTCTGTTCTTTGTTTAGTTATAAATTTTCAAATTTTGTTAGTACATTTGTTTTTTAAATAAGCTAATAATTTTTATTTTGTTTGGTCAGGTGGAGAAGGAAACAGAAGTGGAAAAAAAGAATAATGATGTAATATGGACCAATGGTGATGTTGATATTAAAAAGTAAAATCAAATTCTTATTTAAACAATTACTTTATAATCTTTCTTATGCATGAACCTTTTTTATTATTGTTGTTATTGTTTTTTTTCTACCCCATAGATAAAAAATTACAGTCAAGTTGTCAATTATGTTCTTTGTTTATTTATTATGCTTCATTTTTCCTTGACAGTACAGTTTTTCTTTAAATAAGCTGATAATTTGTATTTTGTTTTGTTTAGGTGGAGAAAAAGAGAAGTGGAAAAAAAAATTATTGATGTGAAAGAGATCAAAGGGGATGTTGAAAAAATTATATTAATTGTATCACAATCAAATTTTAACTAATTAACAATTAATATTTTAATCTCATTTTTTTGACAATCAAATTTTACCTAATTAAGAATTAATATTTTATTCTTATTCTTTTGAGATCCATTTTGGACAATTATGTTGGTGATATTAATATAATTCTATATATCTTGATTTATTTTTTAAATTGCATGTTATTAAAATGGAACTACAAAACAAAATCATCACTTCTGACAAGTTTTTTGTTTTTATTTATTATCTTAAAATTTCAAGACTTTCGTTATCTTTTTTACGATTAAAACTTTTTCTATTTTATTTTTGATTGTTATACTTTTTTCTTTTCTAAATAATCAAATCTTAAATTTTACAAAGTGAAAGTTGCCTTGAAAATTGAAATCACTCTGTTTCTTGATGACCTTTAAAAGCCTATCAATAAATGTGTTTACACTATGTGATTACGAACCTCCTATCTATGAACATTGAACATGATTAATGTTGGATTCTAGATCAGTCGTTTTTGATAAATATACATCAAATTTCGAAGTCTAGCTTACCATTTGTTTCAACAGTACTAACTGCAGCATTGTCTTCCATCTATATGTTACATAAAAAGTATTTATTGGTTAAGGAATGAAAATTTTAGTATTCGCAAAATCAATATACAAAGAGCATTCGTGTAAAAACCAATACTTCATCTCTATAGTTTGTTAGATACATGCTTTTTTAGCAGAAAAAAGTATTAGAAAAAAAAACTACTCAAGTTTTGGTTTTTAGTTATTACTCCCTCTGTATTTGAAAGATTGATTTTCTAGGTTTTGCACATATATTAAGGCTTCATAATTATTAAATTTCTTTGGTTATTTATTATTTTTATTTTTATTTTTTTTAATGTTTCCCAATACATATAAGAGTCGTTAGCCAAAAGAGTGACTTTACAGGTTTTGTGTGCAGGAAAAGTGACTTTATGTGCTTGGTGCACTTCTGGTGGATGAATTTACATTGGAAGCCCTTAACCCTTAGTAATGTTTAACTGTAGTATGTGGTTACTTTATGTCATGATAGCTGTCTGCGTCTAGACGAATGGTTGTCTTCGTAGCGGTGCGACTGTTCACACCTCGGGAAGCGCGGTAAAATAAATGAGACTTAATGATTTTTTTTATTGTTTTAGTTGTGTAAAAAGTAATTTTAGACAGAGTGGTAGGGACTGTTCGACTTTTCATCTTTGCCGGAGTAAGAAAATCCTCTCTCAAGTTCTTCGTCGGAGTAGCCGTAATCGAGTTTCCGATTTCGTTTTCTTGCGTCTCCGAGTAATGGAAGGTATGTTTGCTTCGTGGTAGACTTCTCATCTTGTTTGTTAGTTGTCCTTTCTCTTGTACTTATCACCGGAAAGTGAAAAATTAGGTTCTTTGTTCGCCGATTAGTTTAGTGAACTTTGTTTCCTTTTTTTTTTAGGCGGTGCTGGTGGAGGAATGGCGGAGTGGGATAACCAACTACCACCGCGTCTTTTCGCGACGGATAGGTTTCCGAACAAGAGACTAAATGTGTATTCTAAGATTGAAATGCTTCTGGTAGTGAGAGATCTCCTGAAAGATACGCCGGAGTGGGAGGTTGTCCGGAGTTCATGTTTCGGCAAATTGTTCGAACTTCCCACCGAAAGGTGTTCGGTTTCCTGCAAGCTGATACACGCTCTCCTTACGAGGGCAGTTGTTACGAAGAAGAAATATGTTACTTGGCCTGTATTCGGTGGTCAACCATTTCGATTTGGTTTGAAAGACTTTGCAGCTGTTACTGGACTGCCTTGTGGGGAGTTTCCTGAAGATTATGATCCTGATTTCCAGATTAGTAACAAAGACATCAGCGACGCTTACTGGACGAAGCTGGTTGGCCTTCATAGGAATGCAACCATGGCTGATATAGTCCATGTGCTACGAACAGCCGAAGACGTTAGTGGATGGCGTCGGATTCGTCTAGCACTACTGCTGATCGTGGATGGTGTTCTTATAGCGTCTGCTCAGCATATGAAACCGACACCGAAGTATGTGAAGTTGACCGAGAACATCTACGAGTTTTTGGATTTCCCCTGGGATCGCGAGTCGTTCCTGTGGACGATAAGTTCGATGAAACCAGGTAAGAAGATTCCATTAAAATGCGAGGATCCTCTGGGCGCCTATGTACAGCAACTACAACAAGAGTCTGTGAGATTAGTTGGTTTCCCTCTCGCGCTGCAACTGGTAGCCTATGAGGCCATCCCAGCTTTGGTAACAAAGTTCTCTCCCTCTAGGGAGGCGCAGATGTTGGTTGACTTCCCTGGGAACAAGTTGCCCCCCAAATCTCTGACCACTTCGGATATCCTCGAGGTGGAGTGGATGGACAATGTAAGTATATTAGCGTTGTTGTTTTCATACTTTTATGGTCGAACATATATTGTACTTCAGCAGGCAATTTTGCCGTCTGTTTATACTGACTATGAACATTATGTCGTGGATGTACAGTTGGTGGTAGAAGCTGTGATAGGTGGTTGGACGATTGAGGATGATTGGGACGACGAGATACGGTATAGGAAAGTGACGTACATGGAGGAGAAAATAAAGAAAGGACACAAGTTTGTTAGGGAAGAGTGACCAGGCGGCGACGCGTCACTGCCATTGTTTATTCCCGCGTCTAAAGGTTTAGGTGGCGGTAAACGTAAGGCGAGGTCACGTGGTGCCTCCGGATCGAAAAGGCCACGCGTGGAAGATTCTAGCCCTGGTGGTGAGGCTTGTGATGGGTTACCGGAAATAGATATGAAGCTTGACGTGCTAATCAACCGAGTTGATAAACTCGCCGTGAGTATGAAGAAGGTTGACCAGATGGCGACCCGAGTGGACGAACTGTTTGAGGAGATAAAGAAAATGAACAAACGTTTGGGTGAACGTGAGCTTCGAAAGAAAATGGTGGATGCGGGTGGGATCCCATCTAGGCGAGGTCATGAACGTAAGCGCTGGAAGTCTGGTGGTAAAGGAAAAGCCCGTGTATCGTTTCCTACGTCTGAGAACAGGCTGCTTGTAAGTGTATGTTTATGTGTCCATTACGTGGTTGGATATAATTTTGATAGTTTGCGCTGAGTGTATACATATGGACTCCATTCTGTGGATACGTTTGCGTTGACGAACTTGTTTCACTGACGTTGCAGGACGGGGTTTTGCGTGTAGAGGACGTGGTCGACCAGTCTGAGTTGTTACCCGGTGGTAGTCCGGTGATTGATCCGGCATCTGAGGCTGGTTTGGATTGTAGTACGAAGGTTTGTGGTTTTTTTACCGAACCCCCGTATATATGTTGGTTTGGTATGTGGAATTATTTTAAAAATGTGTTCCTCGCAGGTATTGTCTGCTGGTTTAGTATCTGGGGCAGGTATTCTAGCTGACCATGGCGAAGGGGTGACGGATGGGGTTGTCGAAAATTCAGATAAAGTGGAGGTATTATATTTTGTTTATAGACGTTGTTTGGTCGGATGTCATTGTATGATGTTTACTTCAAAATTTTGTTAGGAGCCGGAAAATTTGATGGACACAGGTATAAGTACGGACTGCGAATTGGCGGGACAGGTGGCTACGGTGCCTCGTGATGTTGGGGTTAGTGCGGAGAGTCAGTCCGCCGGTGATGACGAAGTTGTGGGGCTAACAGATCTGTCTGGGGTCGGCCACGATGAGACTGTTGTTGTGGGGGAGGAAGATATAGTAAACCCCACACCTGCGTTTCCAATGACTCAAGATAACAGGGGCGATGTTGACACAGTTTGCGCGGATGTCCAGTCGGACTGTATGGTGGATGAATACCTGATGGATGGAATGGACACTGTTACTAATGTCGCAAGAGTGGTAATGGCCGAACATGGTGGTCTGGTGTCTGAAATTCATTCGGAGTTTGAAACGGGGGCAGGTGAAGATGGTGGTAGTGAGGGGGGTAGTAATGAGGAGGAGAAGTCTGAGAACGAAGGGGCTGTCAGTTCGGAGGAGACACCGACCAAACACGACGAACCCCACGTGCTATCCGCGGCGGAGAAAGAGCTAGTTGTCCTGCTGAAACGATGCTCTACATATGGCTACGTGATCTTGCCTGACGCCGAGGTCCCTGACTATGGTATCTTTGAGAAAACTCTGGTCGAACACAGTAACGTGTGAGTTCTCTTGTAAACTATATGTTCCTAGAAGTGTATTTATCGTAGTGGTCTACCTTCGTTGCTTAGGTATAATGTTGTTTTATTTGGTCGCAGGATGCATTCAACCAGAGCGGGGTACGAATTCGACAATAACTTCCTGCTAGTGTTAGGTGGTAGTCAAAAGTGGGTGACCACGATGGTAAGTACTGTGCGAACATATTTTAAGGATTCAAAAGTTTTGTGTTAGGATGTTTCTCTGAAAGTTTGTGTCGATATTTTGGCAGCACATGGAGGTCTTGATGAGTTATGTCGGAGAGAGGCATAAGTCTGTCCTTAAAGCCCAACGTTTCGGCTTTGTCTCACCGTGGCTAACACTGAACATCCAGGGGAAGTACCGTGCGTTTAGCAAAGCGTTCAACAAGGACATGGTTGCCGTGGACGATAAAATAAAGAAGTACGTTAGGGTGGCTGGAGAAATGTGGGGTGAGGATGTGGACACAGTATACGCGCCTATGCTTTGGGCTGCGTCTCATTGGGTGGGTTTGAGCATCAATCTGTTGCAGTGGTCTGTGGAGATCCTTGACCCGAGTCCGAACATGACGGATAAGGTGGTTGCGGAATATATGAAGCCTGTGGTAGAGATGCTGCCTTATGTTATCCGTAAACTCTGTCCATTGACAGTAAGTCAGGCACACGGGTTGAGGCCGTTCACTTGGAATAGAGTGAACGGGTTGTACATAAACAAGCGTACCGGAGATTGCGGGCCTGTGGCTGTGAAGTTCATGGAACTACATGCACTTGGGGAGGCTGCATCTGTTATGGAGGGGATGACAGACAAGACAGTGGACCACTTCCGGAAGGAGTATGCTGTGGACGTGTTCAAGAATTGGGTGCTGCCACTGTACACGAGTGTTGAGTCCGAAGATTCTGGTTAACTTGTTTGTTAGTTTATGGGAAGGGGGACTTTATGATGTAATATTGTAGTTTGGTTAATGTTTTATACTGTATGTTTGCCTTGGAGGCATTGTTTCTGACTGTTTGCTATGTCTACTTTATGGACAACCTTTTGGTACGGTGTGTTACTATTTTAGAAGACTTTTTAAATGGTTGTTGGTGTTATATCCGGCGTGGTTGACTACAATTACGGTTGTGTGGCTAACCACAAGCTTGTATATATACCTATGACATCTATTAAATTGTTTGCCGATGTACCTTTTTATGTTAAACCGCAAAAAAGGTTATAGAAAATAGGTCAAATGTTTATCCCGGGCCAGAGGAATAACAACAATAAACTTAACAAAAGACACATCGCACTGTTGCCCCCCAAAAAAAAACCACCGGCTGGGGCAACTGTGCGTGAAAAGGAAAGTACGTTCACGGCATATAGTAATAGAAATCAGAAAATGGTTAATTGCGGAGCTGACGTATTGGTCTGTAGTCTATCCATCAAACTCTAGGGGTTTTCCTTCCCCCCCTCCCCAGTTGTGGATATAGAACAGACCCAAGTCAGATGGGGTTGGTACATGTGGTCCGATTGTGTCCTTCACGACCACAACGACCACATTTGTTCCTGCTAAGCTTAGTCTTCTTGTTCGGCTATAAAAGCATCAAGAAAGAAGCTGTTAGTTGTCGATAGGCCAGAATGTTCGGCTAAATACGCATTAAAAAGCAATGTTCGGACATGTTACCGGGTATTCACCGGTTGATAGTAGCCTCTTGTCTCTAGGACGTCCGGGGGGTTTCCTTGTCTTCGGTGGGAGTAGACGGATGTTACGGATGAAGTCAGGGATAGATGCGTCTTCTGGACATCCATCTGGCACAATCAGTCCGCTGTAGGTGTCGATCCAGGTTTGTTTTTTGAACCAATGGCCAACAAGTGAATCGTAGGGTATGCCCAGTTTGTCCGCGGATAGAAGGGCATGTGCGCATGGTATTTGATATTTCTCGAAAACAGCACAGGTGAAATTCTTGGCATCCAAAGCTACGAGGTGTTTGTGGCCGAACTGGCCAACCACTTCAGTTGTCCATGCCGAAATCTCGTTTACAGTGCTTCCCTTAGTAAGACTCATGCTGGCTGTCATGACTTTCTCGACCTCTGGGGTAACAAGACCCCTACACTCGGAGGATTTCTTTCGCCTAGCGCAGAACCACCTTGTAAGCAATCTCTGAATGAACATGAATAACTCGACAATGAGGGATGACCTGGCCTTTACAAGCTGACTGTTGAGTTGTTCAGCCACGTTACTTGTCATGAGGTTGTAACGGTTTCCTCGAAAGTAGGCACGTGACCACACGTCAGGTCCAATGTTGTTCAGGTATTCTGCGCATGCGGGGTTAGTCTGGGTAATCTGGTCAAACACCTTGCGGTATGCCCCGACCCGGAAGGCGAAAGCGGCTTGGCTGACCATCCTAGCAAGACCTTTGCTACGGAATCTGGAGTTAACATTCCTAGTAAGGTGAACAATGCATGAACCATGGTGGCCTTTCGGAAAAACAGTTTTCTTTGCCGATATAATTGAAGGGTGGCGGTCTGATATGATGGTGAGTGTGGGGCTATCAGCTATGATTCCTTCTATCTTCTGGAAAAACCATGTCCAGGATGCATCGTTTTCAGAGTCAACTACTGCAAAAGCTAAAGGGAATACCTGGAAATTGGCGTCCTGGCCACTAGCGGTGAGTAGGACACCCTTGAATTTCCCTGACAGGTGAGTGCCGTCGACGATGAGCACACAACGAAGGTGTTTAAATCCTTTGATGGACGCCCCAAAGGAGAGGAATGCATAGAGGAACCTTGGACGGCCATCTTCTTCGGGTGTGTACTGGACATGTGTGATTGAACCAGGATTTGCCTGTTTGACCATGAAAAGGTACTGCGGTAGCTTCAGGTATCCTTCATCTTCAGTACCCCTAACACCGTGGACGGCCATCTCTTTCGCTCTGTAACATTTGGTGTACGAGGTGGGTATCTGTAGGTCGTCCAGGATCATTTGTTGTAGATCCCCAGCTCGTGGTCCGGCGACTGGGTCACGGTAACGAGACTTGTAGACAGCTGCAATAACACGAGACGTAGCTTTCTTCTTGTAGTCGCTTCTTGTGTCTATTGTGCAAGTGTGCACTAGAGTGGCTTTGCGTATCTCATAGTAAGCACATTCTCTGAACTCGTGAGCCATGATCCTCCACTGACAAATGGGTTCTGAACATCTGACGACAAAGTAGTCTTTCTTCGTTGTTGTTTGCCTGAAATGGAACCTGTTTTTGATGGCGAAAATGGCGAGAGCGATCCTGCATTCCTGCTTGTTCGCGAACACCTTGCCGACTTGTATGTCGTCATCCGTAGCATCGATCTCGAGGTCGGGGATCTCCTCAGCAGCAAAGGTAGAGTCATCAAAAAGTGGGGGGACATCAAATTCCTCGTCGGGTATAGTCGAGGGCGAAGCTTGTGGTTGACCAGATGATGATGTATGTGGGTGAACGGACCGGATATTGAAACCAGATGATGACCCAATTCTGGAAGACGTGGCCGGGTTTTGAGGAACTGTACCGAACCCCGAGGGGTTTGATCTAGGCGTCGCCACTGACCCATTTGCGTATGAAGGTGTGTTTTGACTGGTAGGCTGGTTAGACCGTGGATGGGGGTGACCAGTATGTGGATGAACTTCTTCTTTCAAGATTCGGGAAGGCACGGAGGGGTGAATAAGCAGCTGCGGGTTTGGGATCCTCGGACGGGGTTCCGGTAGAGACAACATGGTCGAACGCGTCATTCGAGGTGCAGAGAAATGTACGTGGAGTTACCTTTCTTGCGCCGAGAAGACCCGGAGCGTCAGACCCGCTGTACTCGCTGTCTAGCAATGGTTGCCAGAACTCCTCGTCGTATCCACGTGGATGAACATCTACGTCATCCACGTCACTTGGCGGGTCGCTATCTGATGTAACGTCTTCCGAATCTGAAAACCAGGGTTCAACTTCGGGGGGGAGGTGTCTGGTTTGTCGGAATCGTCTGCGGCGTTCGTCCAGCTTTCTGTACCGTGCGTGGTTGCGGATGGAATTGTAGCTAGAAGATTACATCCACTGATGTTTTTTTCTTCTGCCGGCGACATAATAGTCGGCTGTTCGGCGGAAGTGGCGGATACAGTAGGTATTCCGGGGGGACGTTTGAGATCGGAGAAGGTTACGAAGATGTTCAGAGATTTGTCAGTTTGGAGATGCTGACGGAAAAAGCGCATCGCACCGTCGTTGGACAGTACGATGGGTGGCGTTATGATTCCGGAACCTGAGCCAAAGGAGTTTGGCGGCAGGTAGCTTAGTTTGGTGGTCTCTGACTTAGCAGCGCCGTCCGTAAACTCTTTCGAAACAGCTTGACGAAAATCAGAAAGTGATAACTCGGGTGGGAAAAGTACAAATCGGGAAAGGTGTTTTTGGTTAATCAGAAATTCCCAGTTCCCTTCCGGTGAGCATTTCCACTCGCCAGCGACAACCAGAACGTATTCGGCCATGGTTGCTTTGCAGAGATGGATAGTATGTGTGTTAGTTGATGATGGAAGGAAGTGAAGGAAGTGTCGAAAGAAAGCTACCAAATGTGAAGAACGGGAGGGAAGAGAATTACAGAAAATGGATGACTGACAATGATTCGGCGGAGGTACAGTCGAAAAGATGAACCAAAAGTTCAGTTTGTTGTACTATGTTGTAGACAGTAAAAGGGGATTTAATTAGGACCGTTAGATGATATATACACATACAACGATGTGCATCCAATGGCGAACATATTTTTAGGATATAGAAGTAGTGTCTCTAGGTAGAAAAAGTTAGAAAAGGTAATGATTGATTAGAAAGGTTAGACTTGTGAGGGTGGGGAAACGAGAGAGGAGAGTGGTTAAGGTATAAACCATAGTTAGTTTGGAAAGTGGAAAGTGAGTTGATTTTAGGGATAAAATAGGAATGATATTCTCACCATCAACCAAAGAAGTCACCAATTACGTGTAAGTATGTTTTCTTGTACCATGTAGTTATAAAAGTATGCTAGAATGTAATTATCTCTACATATAATATCAACCACACACTACTATTGGCACCTTTCTAACTAATTTGCTTTATTAAATGAAAAGTAGAAAATCAATATTTTAAAAACAAAACTAAAATCCAGAAAATCATTTTTTCAAATAGAGAGGGAATATTATTTTATTCTCATTCTAATGAGATCCATTTTGGACAATAGAGTTGGTGATATTAATATAATTCTATATATCTTGATTTCTTTTTTAAAATGCATGTTATTCAAATGGAACTACAAAACAAAGTCATCACTTCTGACAAGTTTTTTGTTTTTATTTGTTATCTTAAAATTTCAAGACTTTCGTATCTTTTTTACGAATAAACTTTTTCTATTTTATATTTTATTGTTATGCTTTTTTCTTCCCTAAATAATCAAATTTTAAATTTTACAAAGTGAAAGTTGCCTTGAAATGTTTAATCACTCTGTTTCTTGATGACCTTGAAAAGTGTATCAATAAATGTGTTTACACTATCTGATTACACACCTCCTATCATGACCATGATTAATGTTAGATACTAGATCAGTCGTTTTTGATAAATATACATCAAATTTCGAAGTCTAGCTTACCATTTGTTTCGAGAGTACTAACTGCAGCATTGTCTTCCATCTATATGTTACATAAAAAAGTATTTATTTGTTAAGGAATGAAAATTTTAGTATTCAGAAAATCAATATACGAAGAGCATTCGTGTAAAAACAATTACTGCATCTCTATAATTTGTTAGATACCTGCTCTTTTAGCAGGAAAAAAATTAGAAAAAAAAACCTACTCAATTTTTGGTTGAAAGCTAATCAATTAACAGAAATTTGCTGAAAAATTCCTTTGAAAAAGGGACAAATGGAGGAAAATTTTCTCTTTTAATTTTTATAAACTTTTCTTTCAGTTTTATTTATATTTGTTTTAAATTTACAAATAGAAAAAGAAAATTTCCATTTTCCAAATTTTCTTTAAAATTAAACCAGCGTAAAATTAATCATTTACCTTTTTTACCAACTATAATACTCTTTTAAAGCATATTCCTTCTATTTTGGTATAGTAACATATTTTATAGTAACTGAGATAAAAGAACAGAAAAATGTAACTTAAAAGAACAGAAAAAATGAGACAAAAATTAATCAATGTTAGATTAAGACGCCTACTCTGTAAGGTCTTGATCTCCGGCTTAACAAGTTCAACTCCGATTGCAGAACCGAATCGGAATCAAGGACAGAACAATCAAAGGAGCACACACACGATTTAACGAGTTCACGACCAGCGGTCGCTACGTCTCGTGGGAGATCGGTGCTCCCAAAGATCCACTAAGAGAAGAAGGATCAATGCTTCACAAACCCGAAGCTTGATCAATGTTTATAACACAAGAAGATCAACGATCCCGAACCTATTCTATCTCGCAATGCTTTGCGATTACAAGGAGAAACAATCCCTAAACCCAAAAGAAACTCTCAGGTAAACCTCTCGATCTTTCTCTCAGATTGAATCAAGTTCTAACGTACTCTCTCTCTCTTGTTTGTTGCAGATTGCTCGCGCGTGAAGATGAGGAAGACGAAGACCTTCTTCTTATATCGTTCAGCTGACTTGGGCTCCAGAAGATATTGGGCTTCATCAATTAAAGGTTCGGCCCAAATAACAAATGGCTTGGCCCAGAGGTTGAGTCGACGACACCGTTTCAATAAAACTCCACCTTGTCTTCGGACACAACCTCGAAACATCTGCAAACATCGATCTCCTTTCTCTCTCTAGCTCTCTCTCTGAAAACCGAAGAGACAGATGCAATTTTCGACCACCACCGTGACGCTTCTTTCATCGTCTCCGGTCATCTTCTCAGGTTAGCTCGTGTTCCTTTACTTCTCTGTTACAAAAGTAAACCAACACACTAATATTGAGATAATGAAAGTCAAATCGAAATCTAACCCTTCTGTCTTCTTCCTTGCATGTGAGCTCCACCTCAAACCTGAGTCCTTCTCGGAGCTACGCACGTGTTCCCTTGATGTGAGACAGCAATCGAGACCATCAAAACGTTCGAGGTTCGACTTCCACCATTCCACTTTTCAGAGCTCAGATCTGTGATCTGCTCCAACCCGTAACACGTAAGTTTCCTTAACTTGTTACTGGTTTCCTTTTATCCTGCATAAACATGTGAACACAACCCCACACGAAAAAACCTATCATGTTAGTTGATTAGAAAAGATGCGGAACCTTAAACCTTGTCTCTTGTTTTGCCTGGTTTTAGGATCTTGACTAATCACGGTTTGTTTCCTTGTTTATGTTTCCGGTAAGCTCCACCTGGAACAGGAGCTTCACGGATCACTTTTTTTTTTCCACACGTCCATTTCCCCGAGAACAGATCACATCCGGATTGTTCTCGTTCCTCAACGGGTAAATTCTCTCCAATGACTTTGTAGTTTGCTTAGATGTGAATTCCTTAATAGTCTGAAATTGTTAATCTAACCCACAAACATACAAGAACAATTGGAAAACTAATATGCATGTGAAAACATACTAGTAAAAGACTTTACCCGGAGCCTATGAACCCTTTAGCAAATGTTAAGCAGTTCACAGCATAACTCAAACTTGTTACCTGGAACCGTCTTANCGCCATGTATTCAGCTTCTGTAGTAGATAAAGCAACAACTGGTTGCAAACACGATTTCCAAGAAACCATGTTTCCTCCAACTTTGAAAACTATGCCTGAGATGGATCTTAGGAAAATCGGCTAATTCATGCCTGAACATACCAAATAGGTGTGAATAAGGTTCCATAAAATTTCGGTGTGCTAATTCATACCCGACCAACCGAAAACCGTACAATTAGTACCCAAACATTATTACTGTGTGCGGAAAGAGACATTGACTATGTCTCCGTTAGTCAACCATACGGAGTCCGTTAACGGAGGTTACTGTGCCGTTTAACGTCGAAACAATGTCGTTTTGTTTAGTTTTGATTGAAAAAAAAAGACCAAAACGACGTCGTGCTCTTCGTCTTCTTACCGTATAATTATTTTCGGTTTTAAGAAACTTATTTGATTAGTGAACAAGAAAAAAAGAAAAAAAACAATTGATTTAAAAATAAAAAGCACACGTGTCGTTTTAATCTAAGGCAAAAGTCGTCTTCTTCGAATCATGAAAGACATCCAAATGGAAAAAAAGGAGATGGTGTTGGAACCCAGAATTACAATTATATTCTTACACAAATCCAATTACAACCGATAAAAGATGACAATTAAAGTAAATCCAATCGCCGACCTGTTTTGTTAAAGCGCCGGCAATGCAGTTATCCGGGTCGATTTTGAAATCCGCCACAAAACTTGTGTATTCATGCTCGGCACGAAGAAACCAAAGCTTATCCAAGCAAAACGGAAGCTAATCTTGAATCTGAGGAAGTTAACAAGCAAAATACTCCTCTTCCACGGTCACATTCGCCGGAATCGCAACACAAACTCCTCATAGTTCTTTTTTTTTTTTCTTGTTCACTAATCAAATTGGTTTCTTAAAACCGAAAATAATTAGACGGTTTAATAATTAAACCGGAATCAAACCGCAAGTGGACTCAAACCCATAAATAGACATTAACAACGTCGTTTTGTTTTTTTTTTTTCAATCAAAACTAAACAAAACGACATCGTTTCAACGTTAAACGGCACAATGACCTCCGTTAATGGACTCCGTATGGTTGACTAACGGGGACGTAGTCAATGTCTCTTTCCGCACACGATAATAATGTTATGGGTACTAATTGTACGGTTTTCGGTTGGTCAGGTATGAATTAACACACCAAAATTTTATGGGACTTTATTCACACCTATTTGATATGTTCAGGCATGAATTAGCCGATTTCCCGATGGATCTTCTATTATCCAAGTCTGTAGCGTAGTCTGAATCAGAAAAACCTTCAATTTCAAACATAGAATCCTTTCTGAATGTCAGTCCTTGATTGTATGCTCCAACCACGTACTTGAGAGTCCACTTCACCGCTTCCCAATGTTCACGACTTGGATTTGTCATAAACCTGCTTATTAGCCCAACCGCATATCCCAAATCAGGTCTAAAGCCGACCATAGCATACATGAGACTTCCCACTGCACTTGAATAGGGAATGTCTCTCATGCGTTCCATTTCAGCTGCAATCTCATGCTTGTAGAGACTTCTTAGCTTGAATTGTCCAGTCGTAGGAGTAGTCACTGACCTTGCATCAAACATATTAAAAGTTTTCAGTACCTTTTCTAGGTAGTTGCTTTGAGATAGGACTAGAGCTCCCTTTTCTCTGTCCCGGATAATATCCATGCCTAG
The DNA here is from genome assembly GCA_900406415.1 of Isatis lusitanica. Classification (NCBI taxonomy): domain Eukaryota; kingdom Viridiplantae; phylum Streptophyta; class Magnoliopsida; order Brassicales; family Brassicaceae; genus Isatis; species Isatis lusitanica. Next base: position 46,526 of record OVBB01000104.1, read on the forward strand.
AATCCTAGAAGCCCTTCCTAGATCCTTCATCTCAAATTCGCGGTTTAGGCTGTCCTTTAAGTCCTGAATAACTTTCTTGTCTCCTGATGCAATTAGCATGTCATCTACGTAGAGAAGTAGATAAACTGCCTTAGATGTTTCCACATCCTTCATGTAGACACATTGATCTCGACTGCACTGTGAAAACTTCTGGCTCATCATGAACTGATGGAATCTCAAATTCCATTGTCTGGGTGATTGTTTTAAACTGTAGATACTTTTCTTTAGGAGGCAGACCTTGTTCTCATTCCCTTTCTTGATGTAGCCTTCAGGCTGCTCCATTAGAATCCTTTCTTCTAGGTTCCCATGTAAGAAGGCTGTTTTCACGTCAAGCTGTTCAAGCTCATAGTCTTTGTAGACCACACGTGAAAGCATTAGCCGAATGGAAACGTGTTCAACAACTGGTGAGAAAATTTCATTGAAATCTATCCCTTCCTTCTGAGAGAAACCTTTGGCCACTAGCCTTGCTTTGTACCTATGTTCCTCAACGCCTGGTATGCCTGATTTCAACTTGAATATCCACTTGCACCCAACTAATTTCTGACCTTTAGGTCTATTGATAAGAACCCAGGTTCCATTCTTATCTAGAGAGTACATTTCTTCGTCTGCAGCTTTAGTCCAAAACTTACGTTTACTGCTCCTCACAGCCTCTTGATAGGATCAAGGTTCATCAATCTCTATTTCTTCTGCAACTAACAGTGCATAGGCAACTAGATTAGCGTCCTTGTATCTGGAGGGTGGCTTGATGTTTTCCCTTCTAGTCCTATCTCTTGCTAGAAGATAGTCATCATATTTAGGTTCTGTAGCTTCTGTAGTCTCCTCGTCTGAATCTGGATTAGCGGATTGAGCTCCTGAGCTATCTGAGTCTGAACCGTCTGATTCTTCCTCATGCGTGGCTTCTCCACCTGAGTTAGAAGTCCCTGCGGAGTATGGCCCTTGAATTAGCTCTGAACTAAACGTCACTCGCTTGTCTTTCTTTGTAGATTTTCTTGTGGTTGTCTTAGTTCTGTCGTGTTCTTCTTGAGGTTGCTTGATGTCCTTGTAGACTTCATTCTCATGAAACACCACATTGCGACTGGTCACACACTTTCCTTCATCCTCTATCCAAACTCTGTATCCTTTAGTGCCAAAAGGATATCCGAGAAAAATCCCTTTTATAGCTCTAGGACTCGTCTTGTCCTGCACAGTATGAACAAACGCAGAACATCCAAATTTTCTTAGGTTAGATAAGTCAGGCTTATGACCTGTGCAAACCTCCTCTGGTAGTCTGAAATCAATGGTAGAGTTAGGCGATCTATTTATCAAATAGACGGCTGTTAAAGTTGCTTCGGCCCAAAACTCCTTTCCTAATCCCGTTTCAGCTAGCATACTTCTAACTCGATCCATAATTGTTCTGTTCATACGTTCTGAGACGCCATTTTGTTGTGGCGTGTACGTGCATGTTCGATGTCTCTTAATGCCTTCCTGCTTACAAAAATTATCGAACTTAGAGTTACAAAATTCTAAACCATTGTCAGTGCAAAGATACCTGATCTTTTTGCTTATCTGGTTTTCAACTTCTTGTTTCCACTCCTTGAACTTAGAAAACGCCTCATCCTTAGTCCATAGGAAGTAGACCCAAACCTTCTTAGAAAAATCATTAATAAAACTCACAAAATACTTGCAACCACTTAGACTTTCAGGATTATTTGGTGAGCCCCATAGATCAGAGTGAATATAGTCTAAGGCTGCTTTAGTAGTATGTTTAGCTACCGGAAAGCTTTGTTTATGTGATTTTCCTAACACACAGTTTTCACAGAAGTCTAGATCTCCAATTTCAGTATTTGGTAAATAACCATTTTTGACAAGTACTTTCATACCTTTTTCACTCATGTGACCTAGCCTAGAGTGCCATAGGTTAGTTATTTTACCTTTGGAGACAAGCGTGTTCACTTCTCCTTGTAACACTTTACCCTGGAGATAGTACAATCCCTGATTGTATTTCCCGGATATGACTTTTGTATTTCCTTTGTAGAAGGTAACTGTGTAGTTTCCCCTATATACCTGCAACCAGCTTTTTCCAACATTCCATATGAAATCAAATTTCTCCCTACATCAGGCATATACCTTACCTCGGTGAGGACTATCTCCGATTTATCATCATTGATGATTCGAAGTTTCCCAATGCCTTTTACCTTGATGTCTGTGTTATTGGCCATCAGAACTTTTCCACTGTCTAGTTCTTTGAAGTCAAATAGCAAATCACGTTTAGGGGTGATATGGAATGTACATCCTGAATCTAGAATCCAAGCGTCCTTAGGGTCTTGAACGCTTGCTGTTAAGATCATATGATCTCTTGAGGATGACGCTGAGTTTGCTGAATCGTGAGCTTTGCTCCGGTTCGCTTTCTCAGGACAGTCTCTCTTCCAATGACCTGACTTTCCACAAACAAAACAAGTACCCTTTAGTTCACCGTTAGTTTTATTTGAGGATTTAGATCTACCGTCTGCAGATTTCGATATGCTTCTGCCTTTCTTTGACTTCTCTTTTGACCTTCCACGTGACTCAACATATAGGCCTTCTCCGCTTTGCTTTATCTTCTTTAAAAGACCCTTTTGCCTTAACTCGGCTTCCTTTGCATAAGCGGATTGTCTGAATTCTTTAACTGTGAGAGTCTTCTTCCCTGTGCCATATTTGAGTGTATGTACCAGAGGTTCATACAACGGTGGTAAGCTTGTCAAAAGTTATATCGCTTGATCCTCATCGCTAACAAGAATGCTGAGACTTGCTAGATCCGCTATGAGCTTGTTGAATCCATCTATGTTTTCTTCTAGCTCTTTTCCTTCTTAAAACTTGCGAACTGTTGCTTGAGGTATATCCTGTTCGGCAGTGTCTTGGTTTGATATTCATCTTCCAAGGCCTTCCACATGCCGAGCGCAGTGTTTTCATGCATCACTTGGCGCAGTATCAGATCACTAACACACGTACCAATTAGATTTTTGACACGAGTATCAATAGCTTGTTTCTTCTTGTCGATTTCTGGCTTTGCACCATCTTCTTGTTTCTCAGAATCCGAGAACAAAGTGAAGTCTGGTTCAAGCGCAGATGCTAGGCCTTGAATCTTGAGCTGTCCCAGAAGTTTGTATTTCCACATCCTGAAATCTCCCTTGCCATCGAACTTGTCCATCTTGAACCTTCCTTATGTTGGCTCCATGATGACTTGTGAAGAAAGATACGTTCCTCTCCCTCTTTACTCCTTTTCCGATATGATCTATCTTGATAACACCGGCTTAACCTTGCGCTCTGATACCAATTGTAAGGTCTTGATCTCCGGCTTAACAAGTTCAAATCCGATTGCAGAACCGAATCGGAATCAAGGACAGAACAATCAAAGGAGCACACGCACGATTTAACGAGTTCACGACCAGCGGTCGCTACGTCTCGTGGGAGATCGGTGCTCCCAAAGATCCACTAAGAGAAGAAGGATCAATGCTTCACAAACCCGAAGCTTGATCAATGTTTACAACACAAGAAGATCAACAATCCCGAACCTATTCTATCTCGCAATGCTTTGCGATTACAAGGAGAAACAATCTCTAAACCCAAAAAGAAACTCTCAGGTAAACCTCTCGATCTTTCTCTCAGATTGAATCAAGTTCTAACATACTCTCTCTCTCTTGTTTGTTGTAGATTGCTCGCGCGTGAAGATGAGGAAGACGAAGACCTTCGTCTTATATCGTTCAGCTGACTTGGGCTCCAGAAGATATTGGGCTTCATCAATTAAAGGTTCGGCCCAAATAACAAATGGCTTGGCCTAGAGGTTGAGTCGACGACACCGTTTCAACATGCTCTTAATGTAGCATCTAGGGGTATAGCTTCTTTGCTTTTGATTGGTGGAAGGACAGCTCATTCGAGGTTTGAAATTCCTATCAATGTTAATGAGAGCAGTATGTGCAATATGAAGCGTGGAACAGAACTTGCAGAGTTAGTAAAAGAAGCATCTATGATCATATGGGATGAAGCACCGATGATGAACAAGTACTGTTTTGAGCTTTGGATATAAGTATGAGAGATGTTGTTGTAGATGCAAGTGACAAACTGTTTGGAGGAAATGTGGTAGTTTTTGGAGGTGATTTCAGACAGATACTGCCAGTTATTACAGGTGGTGGTCGTCAAGACATTGTCCGCGCTTCACTTTGTTCTTCTTATCTCTGGAAGAAATGCAAAATTCTGACTCCTATGAAAAATATGCGCCTTTTAGAAAATTTGAGTTCTCTCAGTGGTTGTTAAATGTCGGTGATGGAAAAATAACTGACAATGTTGGAGAGGCCGACATCAATATAGCTGATGAGTTTCTGATCACATAAGCAACTGAACCTATTCAAGCTATAGTTGCAGCTATATACAGAGAGGAGTTAAACAAGCCGAAGAATCCAGATTTTTTCCAGAAGCGAGGTCTACTTGTTCTACAAACGATGATGTCAACCAGATTAACGAGTATTTGTTATTAGAATTGCGAGGTTAGTATTCGTAGTATAAAACTTTTACTTTTTAAAATTTAGATCATCAAATATATTATGATAATATTTTCAGGAGATGGGAGGACGTATCTCAATGTCGATTCTATAGACCCATCCGATACAAGTTCACTTGATAATCCCATTTACTCTACAGATTTTCTCAATGGCATTACGTTATCAGGATTACATATACATTAGTTGCGGTTGAAGGTTGGTTGTCCGGTTATGCTGCTCAGAAACATATTGGGTTATGTAATGGGACAAGACTTCAAATCACATCATTATATGAAATGACAGTGGAATCTTTGGTTATTACAGGAACAAGAGTGGGAGATAAAATTCACATTCCTCGGCTGACTATAACACCTTCAGACTCCAAGCTTCCCTTCAAGATGCATAGAAGACAATTTCCATTGACGGTCTCGTTCGCTATGACTATAAATAAAAGCCAAGGTCAGACGCTATCTAATGTTGGGTTGTTTCTTCCTTGTCCTGTGTTTTCATAGACATCTTTATGTTGCCATATCGAGAGTGACATGTAAAGCAGCTTTGAAAGTTCTTATACTTGACAAAGTTGGAAAGCCGCAGTATAACACGAAGAATGTTGTTTTCAAAGAGATATTCCATAAAGTCCAAAATTCCATTAATGGTTTGGTTTTTTTGCTTCTCCATATTTAGTTTGTTTTATTTTCATTCAATCTTTCTAACTTCGACTAATTTTTTTATTTGAAATTTCAGGTGCTCGAATGGAAGATGATGAGCTGTACACTAGTAGAATTCTCGGTCATAGCCACGAATTAGTCACAGTACCTCCGTGACTTTTAAAAAATCAGCCAAGAAAATGTCACGGAGAAAGAATTGTGACAAGAAAAGCTAAATCATGGCTAAACCGTGTCATTTCGTGACTAATATAGCCACGATTATGCCACAAACAGTTACGTGGCTACCTTTGTCACGATTGACCATGGACAAATTCGTTACCATATAGTCACGTTTCAAAACCGTGATAGAAACGTGGATAATTTAGTCACGAAAAGACACGAACATTTCATGGCCAACTGAGTAGTCAAATCAAATCATCGAAGTTTTAAGTCACATACGTTTCGTGGCAAAATTTTGTGGCTAATCCACCGAAAAAAACGTCCCCTCGGTCCTTTCTCTGATAACGGGACAGAGAATATATTCGAATTCATCTGGTCACGATAGCATTTCATGGCAAAATCGTGACTTATATTAGTCACGGAATGGTTTCGTGACAGTTTCGTGGCTTTTATTTTACTCCTATAAAATGAAAGTCATTTCGTTGGTGAGTAAATGATATAACATCTGATTCTCTCCACCATAAAACACCCAATTCAATTCGTTTCTTGCTTTTGTTCCTCTCACATCTTCTCTTTTCATACTTTATTTTTCACCTTTCATCACATCTTACGTCTTTCAACTCTCGCATTCCTCTTTTTTTCTTTTTCAAATGTCTCACTTTTTTCAATCAAGAGAATGGATGGATAGGCATTTTGATCCTATAAAAAATTGTGTGTCAGATGAATTTATGGAGG
>OVBB01000105.1:3553-32428 GCA_900406415.1 Isatis lusitanica
TTTGATTTTTAGATTTTGGTTTTTCAATTTCTGGTTTTTGATTTTGCTGTATATTTTAGTTCTTAAGAAATTTGAATGGTAACTTATTTAGTTTTTGGTTTTTGACTATATTTGAACTATTAATTTTTTTATAAGATTAAAAATAATAAATAAGAATAAAAAATTTCTAATCCAAACATATTATTTATTATTTTTATAATAAATAATAAAACAAATTATTATTAAAAAAAACACATGTATAGATTATTTAACAATTTAAAACATAGTAAACCTTTCACTAATTTTTATAGTAAATAAAAGTTTAGAATTTTAAAAAAAATTATAAGTAATAATAAACTTTTGGATAAACATATATATAGATTATTTCACAATTTAAAACATAGTTAACCTTTCACTAATTTTATCAAAAAATTTAAGAAACAATTTTATTAATATAGATTATTTTCCTAATTTTAATATTAGATTTTAAATGTTCAACAAATTATTTTTATTAATCTTTATGGTTATGATTAGTTATTATTTTATCAGTTTGATTTTCTTTTATTTATCTTTTTACTATAGAATTTTTTATTTCCTTTTATTTATCTTTTTATATTTTATTTCTTTCTATTTATCTTTTATTAATGCATAAACATAGAAATCAAACTAATTAGAATTAGTTATTAATTAGCTATTAATTAGAAAAGAAATGAAAAAGTCAAAATATTGAAAAAAAATAAATTAGTCAAAAAACAAAATAAAGTCACGTAAGAAGTGAAAAACCCACGAAAGATGGTTTTTGGCTTTTGTTTGTAAAATACTAAAAACCATAAAAAACCAGTTTCCCTAAAATGTAGGAAATCTATTTATTGAAAAACTTGAATGGTTAAACAAGTAGATTTTGAAAAACAAAAACCAAAAACTATTCTAAAAACTACAAACATTCAACCCCTTAGGTTTTATGGTTACGAGATTGAGAAAAAACGAATGAAAAGTAAATGTATAATAGTCTTTTTCCTTTTTAGTAAATGCTATTTTTATCATCTTTTACCATGAGATACTATTTTATTACAAAATATGAGAGTGCTATTTTAAAAATTGCCCTTTGTTGAAATCACTACTTCATACCTTAGTTAATAACAGTAATTAATTTTTATCGTAAAAATGAAGATAAGCTGGTAATATTTCAACAAATATGCATTAAAAAGATATAAAACATTAATATTTTATAACTTTTTTTTTTCCAAATTATCAATCATTTAGAATTAGAAGGAGCATTAATCCCTGTTCAAAAACGTGGCTAAAGTGGTCAATTATACCGCAGCAAAAAAAGAAAAATTAAAGATCTATACATTTGAGCCTCAATCTCAAAATCAAAATTCCAACCAACCCTCAAGTATGGCTGTCTACCAAATTTCTTCAAAGTGACCCAGACAACTTATTTGATAACTTGAGGAGAGATGTCGGAAGGACATCGATCATACATTTGGAATGTTGCATGCTCGATTTAAAATCAGTCGCAAACCAACTCATTTGTGGGACAGCCGATTTGGCTATCATCATAAGGTCATGTATCATATTACATAATATGATCATTGAGGACGAACGAGATACATATGTTCCACACTGAACGGATTATGATCAATTTGAAATAAGTGGGTCTAGTACACCACAGCCATTCTCGACGGAAGTGTTACATGCATTCAGTGCCGGAAGAGCGTTTTGAACCTCCATAAGCGAGTTCATAAATTATACCCTTTTATTAAAAATTAAAAATGATAATAATAAAAAAGTATTAAAACTTTATAAGGTAATATAACTCCAAATTGTTTATAGAAAAGAAAAAAAGAAAAAAATACTTTATTATTAAAATATAGCTCTTTTACATTTTTCCTGCAAATACGGTCATTAAACTTGGATAGCAAACTCGGTCATTAAGCTATTTTTTTGATTCTTTTATGAATAATATACCATTGTTTATTCCTCTATGATGAATTGATCATTCATCTTCTTCTTTCTAAATTTTACAAATTATTTAAACGTAATAAATCACTGCACATACCATTTTTTGCGAAAACTTGAAGATAATGATAAATTGATAATTGATGAATTTGTTGAAGGAAGATAACTAAAGAAATTAGGAGTTGAATACTTGAATATGTTACTAAAAACACTGAAGAAAGAGAATGTGAAAGAATAATCTAAAGCAAGAGGTCAAGAGCAAGAGGAGAACACGAGAGAGTCGTCGTCTTTTCGTCTTCCTTAGGTTTAATTTATTTTTCTAAAATAAGATTTAACAATAATTAAGAAGTGCTCTAACAATTATTCGATCTAAAAAAGCCCTACTAATATTATTCTTACTTAAGAAGAACTACAAACTTTAATTTTTATCCATATTAATACATATATATATATATATAACTATTTTTAAATTAAAATATATGCTCCTAAAAGTTGGATACCTTAAGCGGCTGCTTCACTTGCTTGCCATGCATTTGCAAATCATGTGCGTGCTAAATCCGAGTTGCAGGATTTAAATGTGCATCACGAATTGCAAGCAGATCTTAGTCAAACACATATGGGAAAGATTTGTAATGTTCCGTGGTTAATGAGATTTTTTAGTTTGTGAGTTGAATGTATTGTACTAATTAAGTTATTTTGTGTGCTTCTTTATTTTTTATATTTTATTTTCAGTGTTTTTCTGTTAATTTATGTATTTTAATAATAATTATCAGCATAATAAAATTAATATATAAAATAAAATGGAAAATATATTATTAACTTATTTAGTTTTTATTATTTTAATTTAAATTCAAACACTAATTGTTATTAGTAATATGTAATCACAAATACAAAAACATAAAAAGTAAAAAATATGAATAAAGTGGATGAAATAAGGTGTAATTTTAACCATTGCAGAGGGGAAAAATTGATTGAGTGTTGAATTATGATGTGGAAGAAAGAGAAAATGATATGGAATGTTAAAATATAAAAAAGAATGTTGTAAACATGTAGCCATTGTACATAGTCTTATATGAACTTAAATGTTGAATAATTTATTCAAAACCTATGTACAATAGTTGAAAGATTCAATAGTTTCATTTTCTCTTTATAACACTTCACATCATCTTCTCTCTCTTCCACCTGATAAATCAATACTCAATTCAATTTTAACCCCTACAATAGTTTTATTTAATTGAGAAATACCCTCAAATACCACACTTTCATGTTTTTGTGACAAAATACCACATCAAAGTAAAAATGAAAAAAATAACATTGATTTAATGGTTTGAAGATAATTAAATTAATAAATTTGGGTTCAAAAATCATTAATTAGGGTTTAGATTTTGGGTTTTAGGGTTTATGTTTAAGGGATTGGGAAGAAACATATGAAAATAAATGTATAATAGTCTTTTTTCTCTTAAAAAATGTCATTTTTGTCATTTTCACCTTGGTGTGGTATTTTTGTCACAAAAACATAAAAGTGTGATATTTTTGATATAATTCAACACTTACCCCACCATGTTTATTACATACTCTTATTTTCTTTCATAATTTTGTAACTACATATTGATACTATTTATCGTCTGAATCTGAAAAATAATAAATATTTCAAACAAAATTTTATTGGAGAATAATTAGAAACATTAAAGTAGAAATGACATTTATTTTTTCAATATCCAAATAAAATGAACCAATTCTTTATTTATAGAGTTTCAAAAATGATAATTTTGATATAAAAAACATAAAAACTGATTTTTACATAATACTTCATCTGTTCCAATTTATAGAATATTTTGGTTAAAAGCATTAGAATAAAGAAACAATAAATGTTTTTACTTTTAACATAAAAAATATAAATTAACATCTAACTAAACTGCTGTCTTCACCACACTGCCTACTTCACAACAACCACAGTCTACAAGGAAATGCAAATACACATTGCAGGGGAAGACAGTGATACAGAAATCCTTTATAGCCTTCTCAGTGTGCTTGAAGTGATGTAATCTTGCTTTCTCGTTCCAAAACCCCGCATAGCTTGATCAGCCATCAATTTTGATGGTTTGTATTTTCTTTTTTGTTGATAAATAAATTTCACATTTAAAGAAAAACATTTAACTAAACTTTTTTAACTAATAATAATACATAATTCAGAATATTAATATTGAAAACATCTTAAATTTACATAGAATTTTTTTTTGTAAAAAATCAAATAAAATGTAACAAAAAAATTCTCCTAAAAATCTTATATAATGGGTTGAATGTTTTCAACTCACTTTAATCCTCATGTATTCTTCAAATTTTCAACAGCCTCATTGTGTTGATTAAACTGTTGATTTTTGTTTTCAACACCTCTATTGTGGATATGGTCAAATGGAGTAAATAATGTCAGACTAATCCGAGTCACTTCATAAACAAAGAAAGAAACAGTTAATGTCAGACCAGGTTATAAAAATGTATGTACATGTAGATAATAAATGATTACAAGATTCATCTAGCTCTTAGCATATAACACAAGGTTGATGTTGTCCCAAGTTTTTACGGGACTACTTGTGGAAAGTTAATGATGTGAGAGAGTGAATTTTCTTTTTTCTTTTCAAATAATCATTTTTTTAACTTTTTAGGTGTTTTTTTTATTTTTCTATAGGTTTCCTTTTTGGGGTTTGGAGTGTTTTTCATTTTTCTTAAGTTTTTACTCATTATACTTTTCCTTATTTGTAGGTTTTCCAATTTTTTTTATAATTTGAGTTTTAGCTATACATAGGGCTTTTACTGATCTATAATAAACACACAATATTATTACTATTATAAAATTTACAGAGCTTGTACTCTTTTCTAGTCACATTCCATGTGTTTTTTCATTCAAGTTTGTCGCTTACCAACTTGATTTAATTTAGGCTTAGTGATTTCTGACTGCGTCAAATGCATTCTCCTTCTTTTTTTGAATTTTGATCAGCCATGGGTAACCAACTAGTGACCAAAGCAGATTTTCAGGGTTTCACAAAGGCTTCAACCACGAGCGTCACTGCAACGACAAATCAGATGACAACTTTAATCAATCAGATAATAGCTTTAACCAATCATGTTATTAAAGATGAGAGAAGAGATAGGTGAGGAGAACCAATTAGCATTCAACATGGGCTCCCAATGGTGAACGGTTTTTGAGTGGTGCGGAACCAGCGGTTTTTGGGCGGTGCGGTTTTTACAGTTATAAAAATGTATAGATACATGGTATATGTAGAGATTTTCGGTACTGTTGAGTGCGGTGCGGTGCGGTTCACACGTTACCATTCAGAACCATGGTAGAAATAATTGCGTTGTTAATATCAAAAATTTTAGTTTTAATGAAGAAAAAATCGTGGAGGACAAGATAGTTGACCAAGGGAATCAATAAAACAATCATAATTATCGAGTAAAGTCTGCCATTCTGTTGTTCTACGGAATTATGAGAGTGGGGGAGTTTCTAGATTGGCAAATCGATATTTATCGATTTTTCGATGTCATGGGTTTCTCTAAGAAAAAATAAGTTAAGATGGTAGAAATCAATCTAAAGAAGACTGTTTCTGTGTGGTGGGATAAACTTGTTATCCCAAGGCAAAGACAAAGAAACAGCCAAGACTTGGCGCCAAATGAAACAATTGATGCTGGAACGATTCTTACTAGAAGACTATGAGCAGATTCTCTATAAACTTTATACTAAATGTGTTCAAGGAAAAATAACTGTGAGAGATTACACATTTGAGTTTGTGTGTTTCTCTGAATACAATAATCTAGGACAGAGAATAAAAAAGTGATCAGAAATATCAGTGATTTAAAAAGCTCAATTTAAGAGATGATGAATTTGCAAACTGTATGGACTATACAAGATCCTTCTAGTCTAGCTTTGAAAGAAGAGCTAATGGAGAAGTCATATTAACGGTGTTCATCATTCAAGAGATATACACCTTATAATATTTTTGACTCAGCACACAACAAGGAAAAGTGTTTAGTAAACAAAGATTCTTACCTTCGAAATAAAGGAGCTGATAATTTTTAATAATACTCAATAGAGTAAAACAATATATCAAAGATAGAACACTCTTTAATCTATTGACAAGTGTTATCGTTGCCAAAGACAAGGTTATAAATTATATGTTTTTCCAAGTAACTATTGCTTTTGTTGGAAATGAAGAAGAAGAAGATTTTATTGAAGATACTGAAGATGCAGGGTTGAATTTGCAAAAGAAGAATCACATGAGAAGATAAATATTATGTTTTAGAGAATCTTGTTGCCATCTAAAGACGAACGACAAAGAAAGAATTTGTTTATAACACATTGTTATATTAATACAAAGTGTGTAATCTGATTGTGGATAATGAAATTTCAGAGAATTTGGTTTCTATAAAGCTGGTTGATTATTTGAAGTTACGCACCGAACCAGTGGTGGAGCCATAAACATTTTTGTATTGGGGTCAAAAAATATTAAACATAATGTCTATGTAATATGGAAAAAACTACAAATATAATCTACGATCATTCATATCTTAAAACGTTTATCTATTACAGTTTCATTTATTATATTGTTTAAATATAAATTTTTGAAAAATTAAGACAATCACTTAAAAATATTATATTGATGATCTTTATTCGTAAAAAAAACATCTCTCAACGGTTGTACCAGCAACGTTGCAAAATCAAAGTTAACTTCAAAAAGTCTATGAACCAAATGATGATAAAGATGTTTTCAGGTTTCTACCATCATCCATAATAGGTCTTCGAAATTTTTCAAATCAACAAACATGTCATCTTCTTGTACATAATCAATATAAATATTTGTAAGACTAGATTTTAAGATGTTTTCAGATTTCATCAGATTAAATAATATTTAATAGTAACCCTTAAAAGATACTTTCAGATTTTATGTTTTCTAAAATATAAAATAACTAATATATTTGTGACAAAAACTAATATTTAATAGTAATCTACAAAAGTTATTGACTGTTTTATTATTGTAGTTGGGTTTAAATTTAATATGAATCCAAATTTAAAATAAAATGGTAAGCCGATTAGTCTATTAGATCTTATGATTAAATTTTAGGCTTTTAGCTTTGTTTAATGTTTTGTATATTTTTTACGGGGTCAACAAAAAAATAATTTATGGGATCATTACATTTTTACTTTAACTAAATCATATAATTTAAAAAATTGATGGGGTCTACTGGCCCCCCTATGCTCTTACTGCCTCCGCTCCTGCTCCGAACAACATGAGAAACTATATTCTATAGGTTGGGCAAAGAAATGCTCACAAATTCGAGTTATCATGACTTAAAAAGTTCTGATAACTTGGAAAATACTGTAAGGAGGAGGTAACTTGTGATGTTCTTGACACAGATATTTGTCCTACTTTTTTGGGTCAACTTTTGAAGTATGATAATAATATCACTTATCGAGGACGTGATAACGTGATGTTTACATGGGACATACATAAAATTGCCATGACTCTTGTTTTGGATTTCGATAAAAATGCAAGAAAAAAGAAGTCTAATTTCTTGGTTATGACGCAAAGCAAAATTGAGATTGATGAAACTTTTGAAGAAACTAAACTTTTCTACCCTCTGGTAGTTAAAGGATTGATGAGTGTTGTAAATGAGGAAACAAAAACTCCAAGGGAAGGGTGAACCTAAGAGAGTTTAAGGAGTTGACTACAGATTAATTGCCGAGTGACATGCCTCATATGCAAGATATTCAACATCAGATTGAACTGATTCCAAGATCGACTTTACTAAATCTTCCCCTCCATTGTATGAGCTCTAAGGTGAATAAGATTTTAAGGGAAAATATTAAGGATTTGAAGAAGAAATTTTTTGTTTGTCAGAGCATGGGTTCATATGCAGTGCCAATCATTGTTCCTAAGAAAGATAACCAATGGAGGATGTGCGCTAATATTAGAGTCATAACAAGATAACCATCACATATTTATAACCTATCCCTCGGTTAGAATTCATGCTTAATGAATTGACAGGTTCTAGGTTTGCATATTTGTTATATTTGGAGTGCATTTTAGATGCTTTGGAGACTAAAGTTGATTGTTGGAGGTTAGAGTATGGATTGCATGTAATTGGGTTTGAGTGGAACAAAAGAGGATGAAACAAGAATAAAAGAGCAGGGATAAAGCGGGAAAATATCTTAGATGCTCCTATTTGGATGAAACTGATCTACAATACTCCCTCTAATCTATAATACTCTTCATTTGAATGGAAGGACGAAACTACCATTTAACAATTTTAATTGAAAATGAAACACCCTAGTTGTACCAACCAGTTATCTTGGTGTTACCTTGGTATTACCGGGGTCTCTAGTATTACCAAGTGTTACTCTGGTATTCCTCGGTATTACTATTATCCTGTATTACAGGCATCACCCAATATTACCCTGGTATTACCAGGTATTACCCGGTATTACCAGTATTACCTCGCATAGAGGATTCGAACCCTGGGCGCGCACCTGGATGCGTGTGTGCGCGCGTCGAGCTCGTAACCACTGAGCTACCGTGTTTTTCGTTGAAACCTTACCGATTTAATTATATTTAACCTTTATTACCTGAAAATAACATTTCATTAATGGTAATTTCGTCATTTTACCACCAAAGAGCATCTGAGCCCATTTTGGTACTCATTAGAGTATATGAGCCATTGTCCCGGATAAAGCGACTGAAAGACTGGACCAGATGAAGGACTTCCATTCCGATTTATATTCGGTGTTATTCACCAAAGTTGTAGATTATTGAATCATCTTTCGTTTGGCGGTTGTTTCAAGTCATTCTGTGCAGCGGTTCAGAAGATATGGTGATTTTAGAAAACACATGATATTTTGACCGGGTCAACACCCGGTTTGTTCCAGGTTGACCCGGTTCGACCCTCTTATTCTAAATAGCTAAAAACCTAAATTTGAATGTATCTTCTCTTGTGCTTGAACACAAAAACGCTCATTGGTGGTTTTGAGAGGATTTGGAAGACTTTTTTTTAAGGTTAATGCAATCTAAAGCTTTCTTTTCTTAATCTTTAATCTTCTTATTCTCTAATCATGCTTACTAACATTTCTTTCATGAGATTTGTTAGTTCAACTATGATTAGTGAGTACGAGTTTTAGGATCTAAGGATGGGGTAGATTAGGGTGATACAAGAGTTGATCTTTGATGTTAGAGATTAGAATGTCTAATTCCTTTCATATTTTGTGTTTCTAATTCTAGATTGGCTTTGAATTGTTTGATTTAGACCTTAGGAAATTTCACACCAATAAGGTGTTTGATGAAGTTCTCAAAAGAGTTAAATATGAGATTTAAATGCTTAGCTCATGAGAATTTATTGGTAGATTGGAACTGAATCTTAATGCTTGTTGATTATCTTTTCACAAATGAAAATTTGTTCTTGATTAGGTAATTAGCAAAAGGATTGGTGTCATGAGAGTGGATTAGTTTTTTTAGAGTTCTAAAAGGATTAGCATTTGTTTGATTGTTTGAACATCATAGATTGGCTCTAAAGTCACCCAAAATCATTGTCCTCATCCTTGGATTCGTTTTTAGTATTTGTTAATCTTGATCATTACTTAAGTTACTTGTTTTTGGTTAATTAGTGTTTATTTCTTAAGTTATTAGTGTTTGTCTTGGTTTGAATGATATCTTTCTTTGGTTTCTAGGTTGTTAGATACACAAACTCCTTCATTGAGCTTAGATTAGATAGTTTCATGTACTCTTAGTGTGTTGATCTCTATCTCTTTGGATTGATCCTCAAATACTACAATACATGAATAGGTTTGAGTAATTGAAATTGATTGCAAAATCCTACTATCATTCAGCACTAACAAGCTATCATTTCTGGGATTTATTGTTGGTGAAGAAGGGATTTAGGTTGATGAAGACAAAGATTGATACAGGATCCTGGGAACCAGATGCTGGTTGTGAGACACTTTCAGCCTGATCGCATGATGGAACGATGTAGAAATGGTCGGATGGAACCTAGGAAATTGGTTGTGTAGCTCTACTTGACACGCTCAAGGAATAGAACAGATGGGACGGTGGGTGATCAAGTGTATGGATTAAGCCTTGATAAGTCTCAAACACAAGAGATTATCTCACACAAGCTTTTAGGTTTATAGTTTTGTATAAGATACAAAGTAAGTACGAGAACTTGGTTATTTTATGGTCAAAGGTGCCAGATGATACACGGCTGCAGATCCCATATTGTCCGATCATATTTTTCCTTCTAGGGGACTTGAAGCACAAACAACATAAATTCAAGAATTGATGAAAGGGAAATTACAAGTGATTCTTCTAAATAAAAAAAAACAAATAAATAAAAAGATATTAGTCCAATAATTCAAATAAGTCTGGTCTTACCTTGATCTTGATTAACGCAGTTGCCTTTTTAGAAATGGAGAGACTTTTTGAATTTGACAAGTGGTTCAATACTTGTGGCGAGATGACAAATAAGAAAAGTTACTAGTGCGAGTGAAACATTGCCAATTCTTTTTCATAACCCTCAGTTTTTATATTTAGACCGTCCTTCTCTTGTTTAGCGGCGTATTCTGGTTCCTGGTCTTGGTCACAGGTGATTGGTCCTTTGTGGGCTTCTTGGGCTTGGACCATGATGGTACTTGGTGAAAAGGCCAAACGGTCTAGTTTATGAGTGATCTCTTCCAGCTTCTTTTGGGCGATCAAGTTCTCCACATATTGATTAAAATCTTTCGGAAACACCTTGGTTCCTGATCCG
This sequence comes from Isatis lusitanica, assembly GCA_900406415.1. Classification (NCBI taxonomy): domain Eukaryota; kingdom Viridiplantae; phylum Streptophyta; class Magnoliopsida; order Brassicales; family Brassicaceae; genus Isatis; species Isatis lusitanica. The sequence continues at coordinate 14,282 of OVBB01000105.1, forward strand.
GTCCTTGGGGTTAACCTCATGACCAAAACTTGGTCATGTTTTTGGTTAATGCGGTTCCATGTCCTCGTCAAAGTTAGTGCTATAAGGGATTGACTTGCTCCTAAATTATTCATTGAAGGTCATAGCTTTCATTGTCTGGCTACTTTCTAAAGGAGTCTTTTTAGAGATTTGAGTAGGCCTGAGACTTTTATCAGAAACCTGAACCCGACCCAAAAAGCCCGAACCCAAAACCGAAAAAGAAAATTTAAAAACCCGATCATTTTTTTGTCCAAACCCGAAAAACCAAAATCCAAATAAACCGAAACGAATCCGACCCGAACCCGATAAATAAACTTAAAAACTCGAACGATATCTATTTATCTAAAACCGAAAAACAAAAACCCGAATAAACCGAACCCGAACCTGAAATACCCGTACCCGAACTCTAAATACCTTGTTTTTTTTTGTTTTTTCATTATATTGGGTACTTTGGTTTTGGAAAAACCCGAAAAATCCAAACCCGGAATAAACCGAACAAACCCCAAGTAAAACCCGATCGGGTTTGATATGAAATCCGAAACCGACCCGAACCCAAAATAAACCGAACCGAACCCAAAATACATTTAGAAAAAACCGCACGATTTCTATACATCAAAACCCGAAAAACCAAAAAACCAAACCATCCGACCTGAACCCGAAAATAAACCGAAGTCCCAGGCATTTAGTATAATTATTGCTAAGAAAAGGAAATTCCTATGGGGGCTTGAACATGAGAAAGGTTTTGCTTTAATTAAGAAGAAGCTTTGTACCGTAGGACCATGATTTCTAAGATATGGCAAAACTGAATATTTGCTTTGTATAATGATAAAAACAGAATTAAAATTACAACAATAATTCCAATATCAAATGAACAAAGACTCGGTTTGTATGGAGGCGAAACATTCTTTCCTTAATTCTTTAATTGCCCGCGTGTGAAAGTTTTTATGCAATCATAATCTCAGGATACAACCACACATCAACTATTCTGCAGCACTCAAAATAGAAGCTAATAAACCTATCAATATGTTGTACTCTAAAAAAAAAAAAGATTCTATGTGAAGGAATTGTTATGTACTCAGAATATTGTTGTCTATAATATGAAATGAGAATGATTTGCTTTTATAGCCAAAAACTCAATAGTTTTCTTTTTCCATATAGTGCAAGAAAATTTTGTGTTAATGAGAATTCCTTATCTACTTAAATTCATTATTATTATTTTATTTTTTAACGCTGATACAAATTATGAGAACTACTACAAGGACATCTCTAAAACGGACAACGTTACCTGCTCCACTAGGATCTACAACCACGATGAGACGGCACTGGTTGCACCACGCTGAAGACCTCCTTGTAAACTTACCTCCATTAATCTGTAGAAATTGCTTCCTCGGGGATTTGAACCCAAGACCTCCTTGTGTAGAAGCTTTAATGAACCCTTGGTCAAACCACTGGACCAAGGAGGTTTCCACATTCATTATTATTTTTTATGTTCCAAAAAAAAATATGCACTTTAAGTCACAAAACATTAGCTAAAAGAGAAAGATATTTGTTGACTTGTTCAACAATAAATTTGCAAATGACTTTTGGTAAAAAAAATAATATTTTAGACCGCAAGTCCATTTGTCAAATCCTGAAGACCGAAGTTCGACTCCGGTCTACATATCTCCTTTTTCACTTTATATTTTAATGTAAAACTTTTTACAAATGTTACATTTTAAGCTTCACAAGCAACCCACTTTTGACCTACATTTCTCATTTACAACCACCCCGATTTTGACATGTGATTACATTACTTTATAGTGCTCAACATCTGGTCATTCCGACGAACATATTTGCCTGAAAATATAAATGGTCTAAAACCATCTTGTCAAAAACGAATTCTAACATGTACTGCATCAGTCTTAGCATTACTTGATTTTAATAAAGTATTCCAAGTCGAATGTGAGGCTAGTGATGTTGGAATAGGCGCTGTCTTATCTCAAGAAAAAAGATCAGTGGCTTTATTTGGCGAAAAAATAAATGATACTCGCCAGAAATAGAATACATATGATCAACAGTTCATTGCAGTACTTAAGCGCATAACGTCTCCATTTTTTTTTGTCGTAAGAAAAGACAACATAAGCACTACGCTAACACAAATAAGCTTTGACTATGTCGTACACACTGCAGAACCATCATGTCGGAGAACACAAAAGGTGCTTCGCGGGATCTTGCTCCCTTTGCTAATAGATCAGCTCGAGTATTAGCCATTCGAGGGATGTGCGAAATCGAGAATTCTTGATTTAGATCACGAGTGTTCTGGAAATCCTCCAATTCAGTTCCTAAAGATGGTAATTCATCCTCTCCATTATTTATTTGGATAATCTGTAAACAGTCAGTCAGTCTCAAAGTGCATCAAAAATTCACTTTTTTGTATTAATATCTTCATTGTCCATGTTAGACTTTCCAACTCAGCATGCAGTAGCGATTTATTGGTATGTTTGGCACATAATCGACTTAAGAAACATATTTTCCTTATTGAACTAAAAAACCAAAACCAACCAACTGTGCACTGTGGATCAATGAACTATCTATTTGACAACGCTTATGATTCGGTGGTACCGTAATAGCCTGAACCAAGCGATTTCTCGGAGACAGTATTTCTGGTTCCTCCTGCTTTTCTTCCATGATCTAAAGGAGAGACTATTACAAGTCAAAATTTTAAAGAGGCCCGGTTGATCTTGTGCAAAAAATAACTTATGAAAATATACAAGAATTTAGCCTAAAGAAGAGAAAAGACAAAGTGAGCAAACAATTAGGAAAAATATAGGCAAATGGTTTTTAGTATTAGTAAATCCAAAGTCTTGTAAAAGAGTCGAAAATAGAGAAAAATAAGTAGAAATCTAAAGTAGAATGAGTTGAGTTTTTCGAGTGCAAATTTTTGTTCTTTTCTTTTGTATTCTTCTTTTTTTAATAGTCGAAACCATGTTTAGTATTTTTCTTTACATCAAATGGGTAACCAAGCAAAAGATCTATGCTGATGCATATAGATTAGGTGATTCTCTAACCACTGCGGGACCAGCCTGTCAACCTAAGAAAAGGGTAGTGGGTGGTGTCTGGACCCTTTAGCTAAGAAGTCTGTCTCGATGTTCTTTTTCTCGGGATGTGTTTAAAAGATACCTTTGTAAAGCAATGTCAAATTTCCTGGAACTCTTCCAGTTACGACTCCAAAGATGGTCATTCCTCGTTATCATCGATAATTTTAATCAATTGAGCACAATCTGATTCGAACGTGGCTTAAAGTCTTCATAGTCGGATTAATTCTTGCATTGCCCAAATCAATCCTATAAGCTCAGCATCGAGAGGGATTTGAGATTCGCTTTAGCTTATGCTCCCACCACCTCGATCGCTTCTCGATATATCAAACGAAGCCAAAACCCACCAGGTTCGCATCTTGTCCCCATGAAGCATCGGTCTGGCACTGGGGAATTCCGTCAAGAGATTGGGAGCTGGGTAGAGATTGATCAATTTCACCCACGTCCGTTGCCTGGTCTTCGTTTTCTCGTCTGTCCCCATCACTTGCACAAGTCGCCAACTTTCTGCTTCTTGTTATGCAAGAATAACCATATCGGGTGGGGAAACTTCCATTCCATTAAACACCTTCTCGTTGCGGGTCTTCCAGATGTACAATAGAAGCCACAGAAATGACCGAACTATCTCTTGCTGAGGGCTGCCTTCCTTCGCTTTCCTTAGGAGGTAATCGAAGTTGAAGAATAGCGAATTACACGGGAACAGCCCCGAAGGTGACGTTATAGAAGATAGTGTCCAACATTGCACTGCGGGTGGGCATTCGAATAATAAATGATTAATCGACTCATCCGCCGCCCCACACCTAGGCACCCTCTATCCTTCCCACAATGGCGATCAACTAATCTGCTCATTGTTGCTATGCAACCCGACAAGGCTTGCCAGAGTAAGTGCTTGATTTTCCTTGTGGTTTTAGTCTTCTATACTTGATTCTTAAAGTTCTTTGTACTCGTCTCCAAGTATACAATGTTTCTTGTACTGTCCGCAAGAAACTGGCTCTATATTATTCAGATCGAACAGTGTAAAGGCCAGATTTGGTATTATCCAAACATACCCCATCACGGCGCCCTGTGCGGCTTGGTCTGGTGCTTAAAATCTTTGGAATGTCTTCCGGCGCAATGAACGCAATGAGTAATTCTAGGTTCCATTCTATTGTCTCAAAATTAATCAGATGGTGGACTTTCAACTCTGGATCTCTAAAGCATCCATTATCGAGGGCTGGTCTAGCCGGAGCAGTGGGGATCCATTTGCCGGACCAGACGCTTGTGTTCCAATCGTGTGTCTCAACCCACTGTCAATTAATTATTTCGCCGCCATAATACTCCGCCTTCTAAAGGATCAGACATTTGCCTTCCCGGTTTCCAAAGGGCTTGTCAACCTGTAATACTCTTGCCAGAACCGAATCCGGATACTTCAATAATCTCCATAGCTGTTTCCCGAGAAGAGGGAGATTAAAATCACGGAAGTCGCGAAAGCGTAATCCTCCATCTTCCTGGGAAGCGTAAAGACTTTTCCAGGCGATCCAGTGGATTCCGCGATTATAGTTCCTTGTGCTCCAGCAGAATCTAGCAATCACACTCTATAATTTATCCGTTACCTCTTTTAGGAGAAGGAAACACGACATGACATATGTCGGAATTGCTTGAGCAAAAGACTTAATCTGGACTTCTTTTCCGTCTTTTGATAAAAGTTTTGCCGACCAGAGATTAGTTTTACTATTTAGGTGGTCTTGCACGTATGCAAAAATTTTCTTTTTGGAGCCATAGATCTTCTCCGGGATCCCCAAGTACATCCCCATTCCTCCCACTTGCGTGATCCCTGGTGCTCTTTAATCTCCACCTTTTTATCCAACACCACTTTTGACCCAAACAAGATGGAGGATTTGTCTTTGTTAAGTTGTTATCCCGATGTTTAACCATAGAGAGTAATGATCTTCATTAATTCTTCACATTGGCCTGTTTCCGTCTTACAAAAGAAAAGGTTATCATCCGCGAAGAGGAGATTTGAAACCGCAGGACTAGCACGGGCTACTTTTATCCTGGAAATGCGACGATCGCTTTCAGCTCCTTTAATCTATGAGGTTAAAACTTCAGTGCATATAATAAATAGGAAGGGGGATATCGGATCTCCTTGACGTAGACCTCGTCCGAGGTTGATATGCCCCTTAGCCTCGTCGTTTATAAGAACCTGGTATGACACCGAAGAGATACAATGCATAATCCATTGTATCCATTTTGCATCAAAGCCCATCTTTCCCATCAAGGCTTCTAAGAAGCTCCATTCTACTCTATCGTAGGCCTTGCTCATATCTGTTTTTATGGCGATGAATTTAGACTTACAGCTCAGACTGGTCCGGAGTGCGTGGAAAATCTATGTAACAGGGGCTTTACCTTTGATACGGCGGATTCTCTCCTCCACCGATTCTGCGAAACTGGGGGCCATTGTCTAACTCGATGAGCTTGGCGAGAATCTCTGTTATGTACGCTTGGTCTCTCGTAAAATCCGCTTCCATACCCACGTCGGTCCACATAACTTGCTGTAATTGTTTTTGAGAGTGAATAATCGTTCCTTCTCTGCTCACCTTTTTTGTTTTTTCTCCTTTCTTCTGCTTATCCTGCTTCTTTGGCCTCCATTGTTTTTCAGGGCTCTCTCTACAGCAACTCACTTGTCGGAATGTTCTATCCCGATATATATAAGGATGGAACCTCTCCCGCTTCCGGGGACTTCCTCGTGACCCCTGTAATTTAGATGGAGATCGAGATCGATCCTCTATGTGTTTCCATACATCCTTAGCCCGGGAGTCTCTCTTCTTCTGAATTTCATAGACACAGGTCAGATTGGAGTTGAGAAGTTGCTGCATTGTTCGATCGCATTCTCGGCGAACTCTATTTCTCCCTCCCTGGAGCAGGATGTGGGTGTTCGTTGGCGATCATCGCATTCTTTGGGAAGTTTGAGAACATCTCTCCTGCTGCAGCTTCTTCTCTTTCTTTTTGCTCTTCTCGTGTAATGCAATTCCTCTCTTTTTTTCGTTTGAGATTTCAGGGCAGGTTCCTTCTTGGTGAGATATCTTACGGCAAGTACAACACCAGCGGTACAGATCTTCATACACAATTTTAACAGTGATCAGATCTCCGTTATCAAATCCAACACGCCTCTCGAATTGCAGAGGTTTATCTGCATTAACTGAGACTGTAACACCCCCGAACCGGACTAGGAAGGATTGGCCGAACAACAATCAAACAAAAATATGCACAGCCAACCACGAACCTAAACAGATCTGCAGATGCCACAAGTCGAGATTAATCAGATATTCCAGGCCGTCTCAGAGGTCACTGAGCTTAAGGCAAGTCCATCCGACCAACTCCTATACCTCTCGACCTCGGCCTAAGGCTTTTCAACCCATACCATGGTCTCGAGGAGAAGACTAATATCAATGAGCCAGCTCAAGTTCACAAAACATTTCCTTTATTCAGTTTCTAAACATCCAAACATAGTTTTACAAACTAAAACCGAGCAGCAGCCACATACAAAAGCCAATAAAAACAAGAGACTTAACATACTTTCTTACAATGAGTGTTTTGCAAAAAGTCAAGTAAACTACTTTCGGCTTTCCTACGTTCTCGCCACTCTATCTATAGGCTACTCAAGGGTTACCTGCAAGAGGGGTAGGAAAAAGGGGGTGAGTAATCGGGATGATTACCCAGTGAGTCCGAGACAAAAAATTACCAACCATAACCCAAACAATTAAGCAAGCAACGAGACAATCAATCAATCATGCAAATAACCGAAGCAACATAATTTAAAAGCACACGACCAACACCATAATCCTCCACACACATTCCGTATCCTTCCCCGTGAACCAGTCCAGCACTTGTTATCACAAAGACAAACAAGTAGGAACTTCATCACACCAAAACCGAACACCAGAAAATGACTCGTATATTCGGCCCGACTCCGACATATCTCACGGAGCCATCTCATAACCCGTCGGGTATACTCGGCCCTAGGCTGAAATCCCCTCTCTTTGAGTCTTCCCTTCCACCTCTCAGTACATTTGATACCGTGGAAGAGGTCCATGGGGAATACGGACATGCCAGCACTCAACCACTCCACCACAACACAACCCACAGATTACACTCCACCACAAACACATCCTGCAATACACGTTAGCTCCGGATCCGGGATAACATAACCCGAGCGCACCGCGGCACCCGGAGTTACATCACGCCGGTCCTCATGCAACACACAACATGCAATCTCAACAACACTCAAGCAAGCATATATAACCACACAATCAAGCAATCAACGCACACAAATAATCAAGCAACCAACAAACACATCATCACACCAACTCATCAATAAGAAATTCCATCGACGGTCAGATCTATAGTAAAACGCTTTCACGCATAGCATAGAACATGATCGGCGATGGGCTACTAAAGTCGGAGAATCACTTTAACTGAAGACTTCTGATCTCTACCAACTTCTATTCCCGAGCTAAGCTCCCTATGGCTTAGGCACACACTACCGTACCTTTCTCTCTCGGTTTATGGTCTAACCTTTTGGAAACTAGCAAAGCATGAAGGAATTCGTGAATGAGGAGAACTGATTAGTTCTTGAGGTATATAGGCTCTTCGGATTGACAGGAACTCGACACCTTAGCTCACACCCAGCAGTTGCCACCTCTTGCTCCCAAAACACATGTCACTTCTCATGCCTTAAACTTCTTCCACCTCCTGATTCTGAGGTCGGAAATCTCTGAGGGTCTGACACCTCCTGCTCTGCCAAGGATTAGTCAGCAAAAGACGTGGGTAGTTGGTCCTTGATTGACCTTCCTTGACTTTGCTCGGTATTGTCCGTTTTCGAGCTTTGAACGGCTTATGTCATAAAAACCGCGTCCACCGTCCAAAATGCGATCTGCTTCTTTCAAAATGATTCTTCAGATGTTCTTAGAATCTCCACAAAGTTTCACTCCATTTGGATGGGTGACGCATCTTCTATGGCCAAATTTTCTCGGCTTATCTCATTTCAAAGGTCCTTAGTATTTTCCTCATAACTTCTGCGTCCACCGAGAAAAAATGGATTTTCTTCGCCCAGATTCTTACTTTAAGTATCCTTAAGAGGTCCACAAAATCTCAGATTTTTTTGACGGGCAACGCACAATCTGTTAATTATTTCGCTTGTAGTGTCCTTTCTCGGATTTATCGGCTTTTCCGATTTTTAACTTCTTCAAGGGAATTTTTCTTGAGCTGAATCATTTTGTAAAAGCGTCATCAATGTCTTGGGCACATTCGAGCAAATTCTCGGAATTTTATAAATTGTCTACATCATCCGTCCGAATTTATTTCTGACTCAGGGTATTTTCTGCTCCATACCGAGGTATTACATTCTCCCCCCCCCCCCCCCCCCNCGAATTATAAGGCTGAGACGGTTCTCCTGGTTCCATCATTAGATATTATCGAAAAATTTCTGGATACTTTACCTTGAATCTCTCTTCATCTTCCCATGTAACTACCATTCTTTTATGCCGTTCCCAAAAGACTTGCAACTAAGGGATCTCTCGGTTCTTCAGGTTTCAGATTCTCCTTAGTAAGATCTTGATTGGTCCTTTGGGATAGGTTAGATCCGTCTGGAGGTCTTCCACTCTTTCAGGTTCAATCGCATCTGGGTCTCGCACATGTTTCTGGAGCATTGACATGTGAAAGACGGGATGCAGGTTCATATCCAATGGTAAGTCCAACCAATAGGCTACCTCACCGACTCTTCCTTTGATCCGGTACGGACTTATGTACCGTACTGCCAGCTTACCAACCTTTCCGAACCGGTCTTTCCCTTTTTGCGCTGATACCTTCAAATACACAAATTCTCCAACTTGAAATGTTACCTCTCTTCGTCCTTGGTCCGCATACTTCTTCTGTCTGTCCTGAGCTTTCTTCATGTTGATCTGAACGATTCTTAACTTCTATGTGGTCTCATCCACTATATGTGCTCCAAATACCCTTCTCTCGCCAACTTCAGTCCAACAAAGTGGTGTTCGACAAGGCCTCCCGTACAACGTCTCATACGGAGACATCTTGATGCTAGCATGGTAGCTGTTGTTGTAGGAGAATTCAATCAAGGGAAGATAATCCTCCCATACGCCTCCCCAATCAAGAATACATAACCTGAGCAGGTCTTCCAACGTCTGGATTGTCCTCTCCATCTGTTCGTCTGTCTCGGGATGAAAGGCTGTACTGATATGTAGTTCGGTTCCCAAAGCACCTTGTAAAGCTCTCCAGAATGCTGCCGTGAATCTCGGGTCTCTATCCGAAACAATGTTCATGGGTACTCCGTACAGCTTTACGTTCTGACTCACGTACTGAATAGCTAAGATTTCCACCTTATCAGAATCTTTTATCAGAATGCCTAAGTCAATCGATCCACAATCACCCACACAGCATTATTCATCCTCCCTTTTGAAACTGGCAATCCCACAAATAGGTCCATGGATATGAAATCCCATTTCCAGTCCGGTATTGGTAAGCTCTGTAACAATCCTCCTGGTACTTGATGTTCGGCCTTGACTTACTGACACACTTGGTATTGAGTGACTTGCTTGGCAACAGACCGCTTCATTCCAGGCCAATGGTAGTACCGCCTGATGTCTCGGTACATCTTAGTGCTTCCGGGGTGAATGCTGTAGAGCGAACGATGTGCCATCCGTAAAATTTCTCCTCTTAGTCCACCTCCTTTCAGAACGCTGATTCGCCCCTTAAGCAACAAAGTTCCATCCTCGGCTAAGTGATATCCACTTGGATCCGCCTCCTCTAACTCCTTGACACTCCTAAAAATTTTCAAAATCTTCTCATGCTTCTCTTGTTCTTGATGAATTCGTTGAATCAACCCGACTTGTCTCACTGCCTGTAAACCCAACAGCTCACTAGATTCTCCCTCCAATGTTGCCAAACTTACTCGCTGCATCTCTTGGTTCAAAGCCTCCACTTCTTTCTCCACACTCACATCCGTCCTCCTTCTACTTAATGCATCGGCAACCGCATTGGCTCTACCTGGGTAGTACTAGATCTTGATATCGTAATCCGCAATAAACTTCATCCAACGTCATTGTCGTAGATTGAGGTATGCATGGGTAAATAGGTATTTAAGGCTTTTATGATCAGTGAATTCCTGCACCTCTTCTCCGCAAAGATATGATCTCCATATCTTCAAGGAAAACACCACTGATGCCATCCCTAGGTCATGAGTAGGATAATTTCCTTCGTGCTTTCGTAATTGCCTTGAAGCATATGCTATCACTTTCTCGTCTTGCATCAAAACACATCCTAAGACGATCCTTGAGGCATCTGTATAAACTGCATATCGCTTGCCAGGCTCTGGTAGCGTCAGGATTGGTACCGTCATCAACGCCTTCTTAAGTCTGGTGATTGCTTCCTCAGCTTCTGAGTTCCACACGAATGGAACATCCTTTCCGGTCAGTTTAGTTAAGGGTTTCGCAATGGCGGAGAAACCTTTAACAAACTTCTGGTAGTATCCGGCCAACCCGAGGAAACTCCGTACTTCCGTAACAGATGTAGGTTGCGGCCAGTCTTGAATTGCTGATATCTTTTCCGGGTCAACGGTAACTCCTTGCTCCGAGACTCGGTGTCCAAGAAATCCGATCTCTCTCTTCCAGAATCGGCATTTACTGACCTTAGCGTATAGCTTCTGAGCTCTCAACCTTTCCAGGACTTTCCGTAAATGTACCTCATGTTCTTCCTTCGTCCGAGAATAGATGAGAATGTCATCAATATAGATGATCACAAACCCATCTAGGTAATCGTGGAACACCTCGTTTATTAACCGCATGAAGACCGCTGGTGCATTCGTTAAGCCAAACGGCATCACCACGTATTTGTACTGACCATACCGGGTATTGAACGCAGTTTTCTCCATATCTCCCTCATTGATAGCGATCTGATGGTAGTCCGAGGCTAGATCTACCTTAGAGAACCAACTCGCTCCTTCAAGTTGATCCAATAACTTATCAATTCTTGGTAGCGGGTACTTATCCTCGACTGTTAAGATAATTAATTCCTAGATAGTCGATACACAGTCTCATGGTTCCATCCTTCTTCTTTACAAACAAAAATGGTGCTCCCCAAGAAGACGAACTCGGCCGAACAAATCCCTTTCCAGCCAAATCTTCTAACTAAGTCTTCAATTCTGCCAACTCTGCCGGCACCATCTGATAAGGGGTTTTAGCTATCGGTGCCGTGTCGGGTTTCAAAGTAATGGAAAAAGGGTTCTTCCTTGGCGGGGGCAACGTGGTCAAAGGTTCAAACACATCCGCAAAATCTTGAACCACCGGAATCTCTTCAATCTTCAACTCCTGCTCCTCATCCTCAATCACTCTTATGGCTACTAGGTATACCTCACCACTTTCTAACTCTTTAACGAATCTAGCGGCTGCTATCAAAGATACCACAGGGCTACGTCTAATACATTGGTACACAATTTCCGGCCTCTGGCTTTCTCTAAAAGTCACTCTTCCTTTTTCACAGTCTATCTGGGCCTTATACTTAGATAACCACTCCACACCAAGGATTACTTCAAAATGGCTCATAAGGGTCTCTAAGAGATTTACCTTAAATATCCTATCACACACCTCCACATGCACTTCCACTATCATCTTTACCGATCTAAGGGCCTCAGTTACCGGGGTTTCTATAGCCACATTTACTTCCTCAACCACAAAGGTTCCTCTAAACCTAGACGCTATCTCAGGAGTTACAAAACTATGGGTAGCTCATGAATCGAACAAGACAAGCGTGGATTCCCACCAACATGCAGTGTTCTTGTTATAGGACCATTGGATGGTCCTGCCGAATCGAAAGCCACACCTTCAAGCGCATAAACCCTGCCTGTTGTGGCCTGGCATTTGGCTGAGAGAGGTTCAATTGCCAATCTAGCAGGCGGCGCGGGAAGTCTTCCCCTCTGCATGCAGTCCGTCGCAAAATAGCCTTTCTCTCCACACTTGAACACAATGTTCGAAAACGCGGGCGCCTAGCCGATTAATCGGCCGACTAGGCGTTCAGCGGTAGGTCACCGTGGTGAAGAGGACCAAGGCGGAGGTGTTAGGCGAGAGGCGATTTTTGGCTGAAGAAATCCGTGTAAATCCGCCTAAATCCGCCTAATCTCCCTAAAAATCGTGAAAATCTGTGTTGAAATCCTTACAAAACAAGTTAAAATGAGTGAGAATCATGAAAAAAAAAAAAAACAGAAGGCGGCGGCTAGGGTTACAAGTCGTGAGAGGAAGAAGAAGAAGAAAGGGTATTTTCGTAATTTACGGTTCACTAAAGTAAATAATACAGATATATAAAAACGACGCTGGTGGGATTCGAACTTGTGCGTGTAGACTCAATAAAGAGCTAATCAGCCACTGGACTACGATTACATAATAACTAATCCTACTGTTTTTTAATATATATAAAAATATAAATTATAAGTATCCAAAACTCGTAGGTGGGGAATCGAACATGTGGTGAGTAGACATAAGAATCAACTTATCAACTACTGGACTACAATAACTTAACACATATTGTTATCATGTTTTTTATATATATATATACGTATATAAATTAAAATATACTTAAAAACTAGGCCCCGATTAATCCCCGCGTATACTCCGATTTTTTCAATAGGCGCTAGGCCCAGCTTGGCCGCCCGACTAGCGCCTAGCGTGTTTCCGAACCTTGCTTGAACATATAACCTGGACGGAAATTGGGTTAAAAGTATTTGTTGGGTTACGAGTGTTTGGACAGTTTCGTGACATATGTCCCTCTCCACCACACGTATAGCAAATCCTGGGTAACTCGGTCCTCCTTGTCCACCGGTCCTCCCACCACGGTACTGACCATTGTTCTTTCCTCCGCGGAATCCTCTGCGGTTCGTCCTTGGAGCTGAATTCGAACTGTCATCGTTCTCTCCTCTCTTCTTATTCCTCGCCATCTTTTCTTGATTCAAATAAGTCTCTACATTCACAGCCTTCTCAATCGCTTCATAGGGGTTGGTAAAAGTTACCGATTGTAGACGGCTGCTAATCTCTGGGTTCAAACTTTGCATGAACTGACGTGCTAAGGCTTGGTCACTAAAGTGAACTGACGTGCTAAGGCTTGGTCACTAAAGTTGCAGTATGTCGCAAAGCGCTGAAGCTTCATGAATTCGGCTTCGTACCCTTGAACATTCTTGTCTCCTTGTTCCAAGCGCAAAAACTTCTGAGTCAAACGGTCTCGAGCTTCAGGTGGAAAGTATTTCTGTTCAAATTCTTCCCTAAATTTTTCTGATGTATTGATCGCATAACCGGTCTGACGATCAATATTTTTCCATCATCCTAAAGCCTGCTTTTCTAAATAGTTACCCCTATGTCCTTCTGAAACTCTTCAGGACATCTTGACGCAGTGAAATTCTTTTCAAGACACATTAACCATGCGTCTGTCTCGTATGGGTCCGGGTTTCCTCCATACTTGTAGGTTCCCAGAGTTTTCATACTAGTCACAATCTTTACGTAGTTTGGAGTCTTAGTACTTTCTTGCTCCGGATTAGGTGCAGCACGATCCATAATTACTTTGGAGAGTAATTCATGGACCATACCCAAGGTAGGGTCGGTTCGCCTTAGCCTCTCTTCATCTCGCCTTTCATTACTGTTTTGTCGTCCATCTCGGTTCACCGGCTCGGGTTCCCTTTGACGGCTTGTCGGGGTCGATGCTTGAGTTCTCGAACTTCCATTGTCAGATCCTGCGGGACGCAAAGAAAGATGAGTCGAGTCATCTGCACTCGGCTCCTAATTAGGATCGGTTTCTGTAGCTTCTGAACTCTTTGAGTCTACTTCAGTCTCAGCGGCGCGACTACGCTTAACAGGGTTTCTGCGTGCCTGATTCGGAAACAAATATGGGCTGAACGTTTCTGAATGCTTCCCTTCTTTATCCTGACTCACTGACCACTCCCTCAGCATTCTACCACTTGGCCAACAGACAGACATCTGTTACAAGGAATCAACAGCTTAACAACCTATTGAGCGGAACATACCGGAATTCCTAATTGACTTTTGCGACACCTTTGACTCGACAAAACATTGAAAACGCGGAAAACACTGAAAACACTGGTCCCATGAGCATGATCATGAACCATGCTCTGATACCACTGTTTGTAACACCCCCGAACCGGACTAGGAAGGATTGGCCGAAAAACAATCAAACAAGAACATGCACGGCCAACCACGAACCTAAACCGATCTGCAGATGCCACAAGTCGAGGTTAATCAGATAGTCCAGCCCGTCTCAGAGGTCACTGAGATTAAGGCCAGTCCATCCGACCAACTCCGATACCTCTTGTTGGGGTCAAAATCTCCTCCTCGGAGAGATTGTACAAAAGGCCAAAGCAACAAACGGATACCTATGTCCCGGCAGCCAGCCCACAAAATATGACCAAACGCCTGCACGGGTCAAGCTCTTGGCATTCGGCCCGGCAGATGAACTAGACTCTGTACAGGCTTCTCGAGACGAATCTATACATATCTTCCCGGCCAAAGACGTCCATCAGGCTAGAACGTCGACAGAGACTCAGCTGGACCACACCTTCGCTGGCCGGCCAAAACCGTCCTTTTCCGACCGTCTGGCCTAGGCTTCGGAAACGTCCTGCCATTTACGAGAAGACTTCACGCTGTTCCGAACATCTAAAGACATCAGGAGTTTACTTAAAATAAACCAGAGTCGAGGCCTTAACTGGAGAAAATAGGACCAGGAGGCCAAAAAGACGAGCTGTGCCAAATCAAGACAAACGGGCCCAATTGGAAGGAAGAGGAACGGATGGTCGGCGGCCCATCAGGTTTTGTTGGCGGCTAGGAAGGGATTTTTTATAACGTCCCACATTTCTTAGATCAGTCTTCGAGACCCTAGACTCTCTAGTATAAATAGAGACGCTTGTACTCACTTTCAAGACACACCAAAAAAGTGCAAGAGTTTTTGTGATTTAAGACATTAAGCATTCATAGATATTCTTGTACTCGAGAAAAATATTCTAATAAAATCTCATTTCTCATATTTTTACCTTTTTGCCCTTTAGTTCTTATTAAGTAGAATTTTCGGAGCCCCACAAATAAATAAATTTCGACAGTGTGAGTTTCGGCTCTCACACCTCTCGACCTCGGCCTAAGGCTTTTCACCCCGTACCTCAGTCTGGAGTTGTGTTAGCCAGGACAAGACTAATATCAATGAGCCAGCTCAAGTTCACAAAACATTTCCTTTATTCATTTTCTAAACATCCAAACATAGTTTTACAAACTAAAACTGAGCAGCCGCCGCATTCAAAAGCCAACAAAAACAAGAGACTTAACATACTTTCTTACAATGAGTCTTTGCAAAAGGTCAAGTAAACTACTTCTGGCTGTCCTACATTCCGCCACACAATCTACAGGCTACTCAAGGGTTACCTGCAAGAGGGGTAGGAAAAAGGGGTGAGTAATCAGGGATGATTACTCAGTGAGTCCGAGACAAAAACAATTCCCAAACCCAAACCCAAATAAGCAAGCAACGAGACAATCAATCAATCATGCAAATAGCTGAAGCAACAGAATTTAATACCACACGACCAACACCATAATCCTCCACACACATGTCGTATCCCTCCCCGTGAACCACTCCATCACTTGTTATTACAAAGACAAACAAGTCGGAACTTCACCACACCAAAACCGAACACCGGCAAATGACTCAGTGTATATTCGGCCCGGCTCCGACACTTCTTACGGAGCCGTCTCATACCCCGTCAGGTATACTCGGCCCTAGGCTGAAATCTCGTCTCTCCGAGTCTTCCCTTCCACCTCTCAGTACATTCGATATCGTGGAAGAGGTCCATGGGGGATACAGACATGCCACCAATCAACCACTCCACCACAACACAAACCACAGATTACACTCCACCATAAACACATCCGGAAATACACGTTAGCTCAACAAATCCGGATCCGGGATAACATAACCCGAGCGCACCGCGGCACCCGGAGTTACATCACGTCGGTCCTCATGCAACACACAACATGCAATCTCAACAACACTCAAGCAAGCATACATATCCCCACAATCAAGCAATCAACACACACAAATAATCAAGAAACCAACAAACACACCATCACACCAACTCATCAATAAGAAATTCCATCGACGGTCAGATCTATGGTAAAACGCTTTCACGCATAGCATGGAACATGATTGGCGATGGGCTACTAAGGTCAGAGACTCACCTTAACTGAATACTTCTGATCTCTACCAACTTCTATTCTTTAGCTAAGCTCCCTATGGCTTACACACACTACCTTACTTTTCTCTCTCTCGGTTTATGGTCTAACCTTTTCGAAACTAACAAAGCATGAAGGAATTCGTGAATGGGGAAAACTGAAGAGGTATAGAGGTATTTATAGGCTCTTTGGATTGACAGGAGCTCGACACCTTAGCTCACACCAAGCACTGCCCAGCACTTGCCACCTCTTGCTCCCAAAACACATGTCACTTCTCTGCTTTAAACTTCTTCCACCTCCTGTTTCTTAGGTCGGCAATCTCTGAGGGTCTGACACCTCCTTCTCTGCCAAGGATTAGTCAGCAAAAGACGTGGGTAGTTGGTCCTTGACTGACCTTCCTTGACTTTACTCGGTATTGTCCGTTTTCGAGCTTCGAACGGCTTATGTCATAAAACCGCGTCCACCGTCCAAAATGCGATCTGCTTCTTTCAAAATGTTTTTTCAGATGTGCTTAGAATCTCCACAAATTTTCACTCCATTTGGATGGGTGACGCATCTCATATGGCCAAATCTTCTCGACTTATCTCATCTCAGAGGTCCTTAGTATTTTCCTCATAACTTCTGCGTCCACCAAGAAAAAATGGATTTTCTTCGCCCAAAATCTTCCTTTATGTGTCTTTAAGAGCTCCACAAAATCTCAGAATTGTTTGACCGGCGACTCACAATCAGAAAGAGTTCTTGATAAGAGACCATGCCATTTTAATAAATGGAGCTTCTCTCTGGAACGATGGGAGGTAAATATCAATGCAAGTTTTCTCAATACTATGTTTTTTTGGGCGAATATCTCTGGTAGCTCAACACACTATCGAAAGGATCAAGTTTACCGTGGAACTGGTAAGGCTCTTGGAATGGTCCTTAAGGTGGATGTGGATGGTGAAAAAGTTAGAGTCTCTGTAATACCCCGGTATAGAGCAGAAAATACACTGAGTCATAAATAAATTCGGAAGGATGGTGTAGACAATTTTCAAAATTCCGGGAATTTTCTCTAAGGTGCCCAAGATATTGATGAAGCTTTTACAAAAATATTCAGCTCAAGGAAAATTCCCCTGAAGAAGTTAAAATATTCAGCTCAAGGATGATCCTCCTCTCGATCAAAATCAAACTAAAACTTCCCATTGTCGAGTTTTTCCCTCTAACTCTGCCTTCAACATCCCAAATCCTACGCTTTGGAAGTTGACCAATAAGAGTCTCAATGCTTCTGCTCTCGCTATGGAACATTCGCCCCACCAGAGAGCGCTTATGCTTCTCGACCAGATCAGAGAAATCAAAGGCCAGAATTTGGATGTCTCATCCTCCTCTTGCAGACGTCGACGGACCGGCTTAGAGGAGCCTCCATGAAGCCTTGATACCAAAGCTTGACTCATGATTCCACTTGCAAGAGACACACACCCTAGTATAGGGGAAAGGATCCACGAAAAGATTGACGAGGATCTTTGTAACACTGCAATATGAAAGATGGCATGTGCAGGAAAGATTTGAAACGATGGTACAATAGAGAGCAGGGATACGTAGCCGTCACGTTAGAGAGATGGTTTTATTACCGGAGGATCAGCCGAATGGATACACGGACCACAGGGAGAAGTGTCGATAGTCATCTTCTTTTGATCAGATCTCTCGAGAGAACACAGATCTGCGATGACGTGTGGACTAGGTTTCAGATCTGGTGTTGGCCTAGCATTTTTTCCTTCTTACTTCACTTCATTTTCTACTATTTGCATTTATTTCAGTGGATTCAT
>OVBB01000105.1:34656-51922 GCA_900406415.1 Isatis lusitanica
TACTTTTCGCCTGCTCTAAGCCAAGATCTAACGGCGGGGATGGTGCTTCTGAACATCAAGATCGACGGTTGGGTTAGATGGAAAGTGGGAACGTGGGTCTCCGGCAGATACCGCCTACACGTCAACTGTCCGGCTTACATTACACTGGCCGGACATTATCCCGGTGACGGTCCGGCCGTTAAGTACCAGCTTGTCCAGCGATGTGGTGTTGACGTTTAAGCAAAGGAATGATCATTATTCTTTAGAAAAGCTATAGAGTCCAAGACTACTTTTGTTGTGATTTTAGTGCTTTAGTTAACTATATTCTTCAAAATGTTTTGTAATGCGTTTTTATTATTGAGATTTATGTTTAACGAAATAATTACTAGGTCCATAAAACTTTTCCTTTTCTAAAATTTTATTTAAAACGAACAAAAGAATAATAAGGATACGTTGGAAAATCATAAAATCAACTCTTTTAAGAAACCTTTTCATATGCAATCACAAAACACATTCTTTTGAAATGTAATAAGAATATAAGAATATATTATATTCTTATTTTAAGTTTTTTTTTTAATTTCACATAGAATTTTATTTTAAAATTTCAATATAAAATTTTAAACAAAATAATTCTATGTTGTAGGACAAAGCCAGGCCAAAAGATATATCACGGATACATCAAACTACGATTTAGTCAGGTTTTCTTGTACAAGTGTTAAGAAACCTTTTTTTTTTTCTGAAAACTATTATATTTTGCTCCACTATCTAATGACCATAATTACCTCCAGTCACCAATAAACTGATTATTCATATCTTTTAAATATAGAAAAAATATTTTGGAAGAGGTGACTTTTGCATAATTTTTGGATCCTGTTTCTTGGAGACATGACACTATTATATATATTCTCACTTGGTACTAAGTAATCAGCATTGGGTCAACTAAATTTATAACTTAAAAGACTTTTGTCTTCTCTTTTTTCAGATGAACGTGGATTTCCCAAGTAGATCTGTTTTCAAAATCCCCAAGCTCTGAAATTGATAATTTGTATTATTATGGTTTAATCAATTTATGCACCGTATCTATACAAACTTTTGATTATAGAAAAGACAAAGGAGAGAGAAGTGACTTAAGCAAATTCAGTATTGTATTGAAACTTGTAGTGTTCATGTTCACGAAACATATCTTTTAGAACTTTTGTATACTATTAGTTTGTTTTTATGTTTTAGCATAAAGTATGTAAAATGGATTCGAGAACTTTATGCATATTGATGACTTAATACACGTGAACGGTGAAAATCATGGTCATGTATGTGACATTTGCACACCTTCTGGTGCAATACGCATGACATTTATCCCCTTTTGTATTTTGAAAGTTTCTTTAGATCTATGCTTCGTTTCGATAAATTTAATTAAATAAGAGGAATTTTACATTGCCGAAAAGGTACTAAAGAAGGCGAATAAAAATGAAAGCTGATTTTCTTCTGGATAATAAAAAGTGCTTTCTTTAGCTTTGAGCTTTAACAAAACTTTGATTTTGCAGATGCTTAAAGGAAAAAAGATTATGATTCAAATTCGCACCAACCAATTCTCTACTTGCAACGCGTTGTCATTGCTTTAGTGACGTTGCAACTAAGTCACTTTTGTAGCCCCATTTGATATTGTCTAACAAGGGAGATTTTTACACAAACAAGAAAAGAAGTTTATCTACTAACTAAAAGTCTAAAACCAAGTCATCTGTTCCATGTCAACTTTTGAAGTTAAATTGGGACTACGAAATATTGTCTATGGAAACGTAAACCTTTTGTGTGTGTTAAATACACTGTATACTTGGAAATTTTTGAAAACTACACTCGGTTTATATATAAAAATAAATAAAAAAACAGTTGTCAAATTCCTGGAGGATACCATCATTTCGTTTGTGTATAAGTTGATAAAGTAATCAACTAACAATTATCTGTGACAAAAAAAAAAAAAAACCAACTAACAATTATCTATTTAGCATTTAATCATTATAATTATCTTTGACCAAATAAAATGAAATTTTGGATTCTTTTTCTTTTTGTTAAATGAGTTCCTAAACTTCTCTCTAACGTAAAAAAGTGACTTATATGATAAGAAATCCTGAATTTTTCTTTTTTGGAACCAACATATCGGTTATAACGTCTATCGATCGATCACCAATTAACTTATTCCATCATGATTTGCAACGAAAGGATATAAATACTTTTTGTAACCTTCACTGTTCTTTATATTCATGAATCTTACCTTGTGGTTTACAGATATTGACTTATTAATTTGATAGTTGAGCTATAAAATTATTGTTAATAAATGGTATACGATTTATAATATTTCTCTATTTTGAAGAGGTGATATTATTATTTAAATTTTTTGAGAAATGAATTCTGATCCATTAAATTAAACTCAATAAAGAATCGTTTTAGAAATCCATAAACAAAATGAATGGTGATAACAAAGTGGGAAAAAACGAAATGAAGTTAAGCCACAAATTCGTACTCAAACAGAATGAATGACATGGTTAAACCAATTTTTCAATACCGAAATGAGCCAATAACATATTCAAAAGAAAAGTAACACGCTTTGACTAGTAAAGCTGAATCCACCGAAATAAAAACCGATAAATGTCAAATCAAGTAGAGTAAGTAGAGATGTTAAACATGATTTCAAGTTATAAAAATAAGCTGAAAGATTGAAGACTTGTATCTAAAAACCTGTAGAAAAGCTGTGAAATCATTTATAATAAAAACAATTTGTTCCCACTTTTCTCTCGTTTTTCTGCTTCACTTTGCTTATCTCACACTTTTTAATATTTGCCTAAACGCCGTACATTTTTTTATTTTGTCCAAAGAAAATTCTGGTCCACAAAGTCTCAAACTATACCTATGTACAAATTTTAACAGTTGTATTGTATGGTAGAATAGTTTGGTGCTCCAATGAAGGGACTGGAAATTCTAAATTTCAAGATGGGAGAAACAATGACTCTATTCTCGTTCTTAACAAGATCATGATGACTGTTACTTGACAGATCAACAACTGACTGGTTAACAAGAAATTCTATCACAGAAGATCACTGAGTTACAATCGGACGATAGCACATGTTCCCGGCCTAATAGTTTAAAACACAACACAAGCACCCCCTATGGAGGCCTCAATACGTATGAATGCGACTTCCCTTGTAGGTAGCCGTGAAACCATAGCTCTAGCTTGGGTTGCCACACAATTAAATTCAGTACTACCAAGGAACTGTCCAGGAAGCAACAATGTAATACCCCCATATCCATAGTTCTTAATAATAAATCAAAGATGACTACAAAGGCTAGAGTTTGGAGGAAGAAGCAGCCCATCTTTAGGATTGCAATCTTAAAACGTTCAATCACAATCCATCTCATATATGATCAAACAAATAAATATTGACTAATTTTTATAAATTTAAGTTTACCAAATTGAAAATATTTGGATCTAATTTCTAATTTTTTAGCCTTTTATCAAGTTAAAACATTTATTTTATAAATAAAAACAAATTGATATTAATTTAAATATTATTTATAATAGTCATCTTCCCTAAATAAAAATATGTTGAAAATACATATTTATGTGTATAATTTATATTTTATCAAATTTTATTTCTAATTCTTTATTTTGTGGTTTGCAAAAATAATGGGTATACTATGTTATTTAGTAACATTTACCATTTGATTGAATAATTTAATTATAATTTTTGAGTTTCCTAACTTTCATTTTATAGATCAAATTTAATTAATGTTAGTTTATGATAACATTTTAGTTATAACAAAAGAATTAGGATTCAATATTTTTAAATTGTTTGGAAACAGGTTTAGTTAATGTTTTGTTTGGAAATATAGTTAATTAGTATAATATTATTTTACATAATTATCTTTAACAAAATCCTAATAAACTTATTAATGTTTGAAGATAATTTATGTAATATAACACATTAGTAAAACCAATTCTAAACGATGATCCTGTTTTAATAATATAGATCTTAAAGTACACCAAACTATATATAGATGAAAAAGTTGGACGCAAGATTAGCAAACCGGGATCAAATTTACTACGCACTTCCATTCGACGTCTAATTCAAATTCACCGGTTGGATCATAGGAGCCGTTTGCTGGATTTGACGCCGTCACAGTTCTACATGACACCAAAGATTCTCGATGTTCACCCCGAGCACCCATATAGTATCTGCATTCATTATAAGCATGACTATTCTTTCTTGTATCTTAGTCGAACACAAGAATTCTCTCAAAGGCCGTATGCGGTAAATCGCAGAGTTCTTGTTACAGAATTTAAAGAAACAAAATTAAAAGAAAAAACAACCCTGTACTAGTGATCCAAGGGGACCATTTGGGAGCTAAGAGTGTTGAGAAGTGAAACCAAAATCAACTAATGGCTACAACACCTTCTGTTTACTCGATTTGCTCTCGCTCGTCTCCATAAACAACTTGAATCTTCTTTAGTGTTCAATGCTTATCGCCTTCGAACCGAGGGCTGGGAAGAAGAAGATACATCCCACCGATACGAGCTGTAGACAGCGCGGAAGTGAACAATCTCAAAACATGTCTCACAATGACCAGCCAGCCATGGTTAATTAGATCTGCATATGATATACGAAAAGAGAAATACTGTGAAGTGTTTTAAATATTTATGGGAGCTGAAGATGGAAAAGAAGTCTTTGTGTATGATATTGACCAAAATAGAAAGTCTTTCTTCTCAATTGTCACAAAGAATTTTCTAATCTTTCTTCACGTTCACAACTTTAGTATATTAGCGCCCAGTATAATAAGCCTCGGCATATCTGCCGTTCTTCTTCTTCCTCTGTTATTTCAAAGGAAAAATAGAGAAGGCAAAAGAAAGACTAATAACATTCGCAAAAACAACTTTGAGATTTAAACCCCTCTCATTTAACAGTGTACTATTTATTTAACGATGCAAGAAGGTGAAGCCTACTTTGGTTCCAAGCTCTGGCATGTTTCCATCCACCGTCAAAACTAAGCATGGAAATTCGTATTCGGTTGGTTCTATTTAGTTATTTCGGTTTTTAGGTATATATAGTGTTAGTATAATGAGATATGATTGAGATATAATTGACATATGATGGAGATATGATGGAGATATGATTACCATAGACTTGATACGATTAGCATAGAATCTTCAGTATCAATCTATTCTGTGTGTATATATACCTGTAACACTATCTTGTAATATACATCTTTATACACATTTCTCTATATGGTATCAGAACCTAGATCAAAAAATTTCTTATCTTTTTTTTAGATCAAAAATCCAGTCTGGATCCACAACACCCCATCCTCTCCATCAACATGTGTTCTATCACAAGGCTTAACACAAACAACTACATCACCTGGTCTCTCCAGGTGTCTCTCTTCCTTGATGGTCATAACTTGAAGCAATACATCGCAGATGATGCTTCCCCACCACCACTTCTCGTCGACAACGTTGCGAATCCATGACACACAGCCTGGATTCGTCAAGATAAATTGATTTTCGCTGCTCTTCTTGGAACCATCTCGATCTCGCTTCAGCCTCTCATCTCCACGGCAAGCACTGCTCTTGAAGCATGGACCATCCTCAAATCCACCTTTGGTTGTTCCTCCAGAGGCCACATGAGCAGATCAAAGAACAATTGAAGAAAACCACTAAGGGTACTCGTTCCATTGATGAGTATCTTCAGACTATGAAAGCCAAAGCTGATCAATTGGCTTTGCTCGGGAAACCTCTTGAGCATGAAAATCTGGTAGAGTACATCCTAGATGGTCTTGATGATGACTACAAAGGTGTCATTGAACAGATCAATGGACGTGATACTTCCCCTTCGCTCGATGAACTTCGTGATAAATTGGTAAATCGTGAAGCAACGATACTCTATGCACAACCGGTCTCTATGTTTCCTGTCACAGCCAACATGGCTCAATCCAATCCCAAGTCGCACTCTCGTGGCTACCAGGGCAACTCCTATGACTCTCATCCTCCTCCAAATACCAATGGCAATCGGCAATCACAGCCGTATCTGGGCAAATGCCAAGGTTGCGGTGTGCAAGGTCATAGTATCTCCAGATGCACTAAATTCCGTGTGGTGGCGCAAGATGGATCCACCTATACACCATCTCTGTGGCAACCAAAATCTCACCACACTACTGTCTCCTCAACTCCTGAAGTACCATCTTGGCTTCTGGACTCTGGAGCTTCTCACCACATCACCTTAGACCTGAAAAATCTGGCGCTTCATTCTCCATATCAAGGACATGATTCAGTTGTTACTGAAGACGGCTCTGGTCATCCAATCACACACACTGGTTCCACCTCGCTAACTCTCTCTACTCTCCCTCTTGTGCTGAATAATGTTTTATACTCACCACATATTGCGAGAAATTTGATGTCAGTCTATCAAACTTGTACTGACAATGGTGTGTCCATTACTTTTGATCCTTGGTCTTTTCAGATACATGATCTAGCAACGGGGGCGGTTCTTAAGACAGCATGCAGCAATAATGGAATGTACGAGTGGCTGGAATCTTTCTCACCTTCTTCTCAAATTCAAGTGCTTTCTACAATAAAGACATCGATGATTCAATGGCATTCTCGCCTTGGTCATCCTGCTCTACCTATTTTACAAAAAATTCTTTCAAATTGTGCTTTACCTTTTTCGAATAAACTTTCAGCTCCGTTGTCTTGCAATTCCTGTGCTATTAATAAAAGTCACAAGCTCTCTTTTGGGACAAACACTCTCTCTTCTTCTCGCCCACTGGAAATTATCTTTTCCGATATTTGGACTTCGCCTATACTCTCGTTTGATGGTTTCAAATATTACTTGGTTTTAATTGACCATTTCACTCGTTATACGTGGATTTATCCACTAAAACGAAAATCTCAAGTTTTTGAAACTTTTTCACGATTCAAAAAGTTGGTTGAAAATTGTTTCTCATCTCGAATTGTCACATTCTACTCTGATAATGGAGGTGAATTCGTGGCTCTCACCCCTTTTCTCTCCAAAATTGGGATCTCTCATCGTACTTCTCCGCCTCACTCCTGAACACAACGGTATTTCTGAAAGGAAACACATGCACATTGTTGAAACGGGTTTAGCTCTTCTTTCCCATGCTCATGTTCCACTCACCTTATGACCTTTGCTTTTCAAACAGTAGTCTATTTGATCAATCGCTTACCTAGTGCCTCTCTTGACTTTCGGGTTCTACTACAGCTCATTTTTCATGAGCAACCAAATTACTCTAAGTTACGAGTTTTTGGGTGCCTCTGTTATCCGTGGTTAAGACCGTACACTTCTCATAAACTGGATCCTCGTTCCGCACCTAGTGTGTTCCTTGGCTATTCTTCCTCGCAAAGTGCATACCTGTGTTTTGATCGCTCTACCTCACGAATCTATGCCTCTCGTCATGTGGAATTTTTTGAAACGGAATTTCCATTTCATACAGCCTCCTCGTCCTCAGCTTCTTTGTCTTCAGAGTCTGATCTTCCTTCGTCAGCTCTTTCGGTTTCGTTTCTGCCCCAGCCCACTTGTACATCTCCAAAGGTCCAACCCAATACTTCTGATCCTGTACCAGCTGAGTCCAACTCGCCAAGTGATGTGCAAACTTCTGCGGGTCCTATTGCCAACTCTATGAAAGTCTATCTCTCATCATCATCCTTGTTGCATCCCTCCGATTCGGACTCTTCCCCATCTCAGGCTGCTAGTCCCATTCCCGACTCGACACCAGCAGAGCCAACAAACTCCAGCTCAAGTTCCTCTATGGTGTCTGTAACTCCTCCGAATAATCATCTTATGAAAACTCGGCTCAAGAGTAACATTCAGAAACTTAACCCGAGGTATGCTATGGTTCTGTCCAAAATTACAAATGAAGAGATCGAACCCAATACTCATATTCAGGCACTAAAAGATGATCGCTGGCGTGGCTCGATGTGTGAGGAAATGGATTCCCAAACCAAGTTTTGCACCTGGACTCTGGTTCCACCTGATCCAAGCTACAATCTTGTGGGCTCTCGGTGGGTTTATCGCATTAAAAGATTAGCAAATGGGTCAGTTGATCGGTACAAATCGCGGCTAGTGGCAAAGGGTTACAATCAGCGCCCTGGTCTTGATTACTTTGACACGTTCAGTCCTGTTGTTAAGCATCCTACCATTCGACTGGTTTTGGGTCAAGCTGCAAAGCGAGGTTGGGATCTTAGGCAGATTGATGTGAATAGTTTGTTCTTGCAGGGTGAGCTTAAAGAAGATGTTTATATGATACAGCCCCCAGGTTTCGTTGACCAAGACAAACCTGAATATGTCTGTAAGTTGCACAAAGCAGTGTATGGACTCAACCAGGCACCAAGGGCCTGGTACAATGAGCTGCGTGAATTTCTTCTCCAGTCTTGGTTCATGAACTCTGTTTCTGATACATCATTGTTTGTTCTTCATATCTCGGGCATTATGCTATTTTTGCTTGTATATGTGGATGACATTGTCATTACAGGCAATTCTTCGGCTCGTATCCAACAGTTCATCGATCTTCTTGCGGCTCGATTCTCACTCAAAGACATGGGAGAATTGCATTATTTCTTGGGGATTGAAGTCACTCGCACGAAGGCTGGTATTACTTTAACTCAAACCAAATACATCAACGACCTGCTACACATGACAAATATGGTGGCTGCTAAACCGGTTCTGACTCCGATGGTCGACACAGAAGCTCTTTCTCTTACCTCGGGTACTCCTCTTGCAGATGCAACTGAGTATCGATTGGTAATTGGGAGCCTTCAATATCTCCTTTTTACTCGACCCGACATTGCATTTGCCGTGAATAAGCTCTCTCAGTTTATGCATTAACCTCGAGATGAGCATTGGAGTGCTGTTAAAAGAGTTATACGTTATCTTGCCGGTACCAAGATGTCTGGTCTTTTTCTCTCTGCAAACTCCACAATCGATGTTCATGCCTTCTCTGATGCAGACTGGGCAGGCGTTCGTGATGATTATAAATCGACAGGTGCATATCTGGTTTACGTTGGCAATCATTTGGTGTCATGGTCCTCAAAGAAACAAAAGACTGTTGCTCGGTCCTCGACAGAGGTCGAATACAAGTCAGTTGCAGATACTTCCTCTAAGGTTGAATGGGTCCTTAATTTGCTCCACGAACTTGGCTTCTCATCTTCCTCGACTCCGGTCATCTACTGTGATAACATTGGAGCTACGTACCTTGCAGCCAATCCAGTGTTCCATTCCCGTATGAAGCACGTTGCAGTGGACTTTCATGTGATTCGTGGTTTAGTTCAGTCGGGTGCTCTAAGGGTTCCGCATGTCACCTCCGCGGATCAGCTTGCTGATGCTTTAACAAAGCCTCTCTCCCGCGCAAAATTTCTGCCGTTAGCTGTCAAGATTGGCCTTGTTTCATGCCGTCCATCTTGAGGGGGCGTGTTAGCATAATGAGATATGATTGAGATATGATTGACATATGATGGAGATATGATGGAGATATGATTACCATAGACGATACGATTAGCATAGAATCTTTAGTATCAATCTATTATGTGTGTATAGATACCTGTAACACTATCTTGTAATATACATCTTTATACACATTTCTCTATATATAGAAAGGAAGTTGTTTGGAGATTTATATAAAACTAGGTTTTTCATCTAGGCTATGCATAAGAATTTTTAATAGATTTTCTATAGAATATATATTAAATATTATTTGTTAAAATATTATTTTTAATCATAATAAGAAAAAATTATATATATTAAAATATATTTAATTACAAAATTTAAATATTATCAATAAATTAACTATTGGCATAATGTTTTCATTTGACATACACTATTTGTAATCATTTGCTTACACAATTTAAATCATTAAAATTTTCATTATGTTTGTCTTGTAATTTATTATATTAAGTTATTAAAAGCTACTGTTTCTTGGTAATAAATTTAAGATTATTAAAATAACTAAATACTTTGAATTCATTATTACATTTAATCTAATATCAAATGAAAGAAACGATAACTATATAAGTTTGAAAAAAATTTGAGGAAAAATTGAAGTGAATGAATAAAGTTATCTATTAGTTTTTATAGTTAATTATTGTACTGCATAATCTACTATATATATAAATTTATAAAATAATAAAAGAGTTTGAAGTATATATATTATTTACATAATCTCATGTTCATTATATTCAAATATTAAAAAGTCAAAATATATGTTAATTTGATTTAAATTGTAGAAATCGAAAATCAACTAAAGCTCTAAAAATAGAAACTTTTATATTTTTCAGATTCAAGTTTTATTTTCTAGATTTTAATATCATATCAGTTAATAAATTTTATTTTTGTTTTTATCATCTTTAATTTTTATAATACTTTTTTAGAGTTTAAAAACATTTTCTAATAACTAAAACAAAATATACAGAAAACAATAACTTAAGATGATAATTTTATTTATTAGTTGGTCATAAGAAAGCGAATGTAGACAATTTTAAGGGTATTTAATATCAACTTTATTAGTATATAAGATTTAATTACAATCATTATCTTAACTGAAAAATAATCATCTACATAAAGTTTTGTATTAATAGATTTAATTGATATCTTTTGTCATTAATATCTATTCTAAGCTATTTATGGTAAATTATATAATTGAGAAGAATTATCATATATTAGAAAAATTTCTTAATATAATATTAGGAAAATTTTCATATTAGAAATTTATAGATATTTCTCTTACATTCTCTATTTGTTTTTAATATTCTTATATGTAGTTGTTTATTCAATATGTTCTAAGTTTTTTTTGTCACCAATATCTATTATAGGTTATATAAAAATAACTATAAAAATAAAATAATTATGTTAAATAATAATGTTTCCTATTCTAATATTAATTTGATTTTTTGTTTAACAGAAAATTTTCTATCAAATTAGAAAATTTGTTCAATTTAAATGGTTATTCAGAAAGATACCATTGGTTGTTTTAAAATTTTAAATGCTAATGTAGACAACTTATAGTTTTTGGTGGTTCAAGTAAAAGAATTGGATAATTCATGTAATTTTAGGAATTCTAAATAGAAATATCCTGAGAATTTTGGGTGATTCAGTTTTTTTTTTTTTTTGCTATATTCCATTAATTTTGGTTATATAATTATTTCGGTGTAAAAACATAACTATTTTAAAAATTTATAAATGATAATTTTGGATATCTTTTTTATGTCAGATCGTATTTCATGTATTTGGGTCCTGATTTAGCTTTCAATTATGTTTCAAAGTGCTATTTTCTGATATAAAAAATATTAGAACCGTTTAGATATTTACAATTACTCAGTTCGTTTTGCTATTTCCTAATTTTTCTTTGTTAGGTTTTCTCGGTTGTGGGTATTATGCTCATGTCCTAAATATCTTAACAAAAAACGCAACAAAAAAAAAAAATTTCCTGCAGCTGCAAATTAAAAATATCTTATTTTTTCACTGAATTGTACAATATTATTTCCCGTCAAATATACAAAATTGTACGATCTGAAGCCCAAATCCTCTCAACTCGAAGAAGAACAGATATACGAAACTTGAACTAGAAAGAAGATGACACAAAGATTTGTTCACCTGGTGTTCACCACCTTTTCCACAACCGTGGGAAGAGTGCTATACTCACAGGAGCCTGATGTTTACTTCCGCAATTCACTATCACGGCTGAAACCACCGTCTGTTAAGAAACTTCGATCTCTCTCGAGGTTCTCTCTTTCTGTTATAATCTTAATCTTAAATCAAGAACTCAGTCACTCTAACAACCTAATGTGACCCGTGATAGTCGGCTCAAAATAAACCAGAATCTAATTGGGTATTAACCAACTCTCAATTCAATCTAGCTACAAACCAGCTAATCAATTACAAATCTATACACTAAGGATAGACCAACACCTAAACCGGGTTGCAGAACATGACTATAACCTTCAAATCCCCACCTATAGACATGATCAAAACCAAATTAACTCCACCTCGAACCTGTATCCTAAAACCGGATACAACATTATCCAATAAGGACGACAAACTCAGTTCTTCAAAACCCGAAGCATCTGCAAGCCTCTTTCACCTTGTAAACTGGAAGCACTTCAGTGAAAAATGTCAACTGGAATGTAAGCTGTAGGAATCTTCAGAACACTGACCTCACCACTGCTTATCCCTTATGAATGGTACTTAATCGCCACATGTTTGTTTCTCTCATGGAATACTTCATTTTTAGAGATGGATATAGCACTTTGAGAATCAGAATAGACTTCCACTGTGTCTTGAGGGAAACCGAGCTCGTCAGCAAACCTCTTTAACCAAACTGCTTCTCGAACCGCACCGGCCAAAGCAATGTATTCTGCCTCTATGGCACACCCTTTTGCAGAGTTGATCTCCAGCTGACCGCATTACCACCTGCACAAAACACGAACGCATGTTGTCGAGATCAGCACCATAATCTGAATCGTTTCACAAAAAAAATATCCCTTGTTGCTGTAGCATAGCTTTGTGTCCACAGTTCCTTTGATATACCTTAGAACCCAATTTAAAGCTCTCCACTGTTCCTTTAACAGCTTACTCATAAACCGGCTAATCAATCATATTGGATAAGCATAGTTAGGTCTGGTACCCACCATCAAATACATAACACTTTCTACTGCACTTTGATAAGGAACATTTGCCATTTCCAGAACTTCAGCTGAATCCTTTTCTGTAGCTGACTTGAGCTTAAAATGAATTCCCATCAGAGTAGACACATAATTGGCTTGATCCATATTGAAGTTTATGAGAACTTTCATCAAATAACTTTCTTGTGATATGGTCAACCTCTTCTTAGTTCTGCCCCGAACTATCTCCATGCTGAGAATCTTCTTAGCATTTCCCAAGTCTTTCATTTCAAATTCAGATCCCATAAGCTTCTTAAGCTTGTGAACGTCACCCTTTTACACAGACGCGATCAGAATGTCGTCTACATATAATAAGAGATATATGTAGGAACCACTATTTAACTCCTTCAGGTACACACTGATCATACTCACTTCAAGTTTACTTGATGGACCTCATGAAGTCATTAAAACTTTTGTTCCATTGCCTTGGTGATTAATTCAATCTGTACAAGGATCTCCTAAGAAAACGTACCTTATCTGGACATTTCTTGTCAACATACCCCTCTGGTTGCTCCATGACAATGTACTCATCTAATTTTCCATGCAGATAAGCTGTCTTGACATCCATTTTCTGAAGTTCCATGTTGTGATGAGCTACAACCAACAGTATGTATCTTATAGATACATGTTTCACTACCGGAGAAAAGGTTTCTTTGTAATCTACTCCCTCCTTCTGAGAGAAACCCTTTGCGAAGAACCTGACTTTGAATCTCAGAGCCTCAACGCCTGCTATTCCTGGTTTCCTTTCGAATATCCACTTACAGCCGATAGCTTTGATGCTTTGGTCTGTCCACTAAAACCCATGTACAATTATTCCTTAAAGATGACATTTCCTCATCAGCTGCTTCAGTCCACTTGTCGCTATCTTCATCATTCATCGCTTCCTAGAAAGTAGATGGTCCGGTACCACCATCTTCAAACATTGCACATACATAAGAAGCATGCTCATCTCCTCCATCACTTTCTTCACAGACATAATCATCCAGTCTGGCAGGAGTTTTTATCTGACGCCTGGATCTATTCCTTTCAAGTTGATCATAATCACTGAGATCTTGATCAGTTTTTGCTGTGTCTCTCTTATTTGTAGTTTCATGCTCCTGAGTCGCTGATGTGATTGCTCCACCTTGCATTTGTCCCATTTTATGTCTGCCTCCATGGGAAGCTTCAGACTTATCATTCTTGACTCAGATCCTCTATTAAATTCTTTCTCTAACTAAGTCTTTGAACATTTTCTCTTCCCTGAAAATAACATTTCTACTAATCACACACTTCTCTTCTTCGATTAGCCAGACTTTAAAACCTTTTACCCATTCCGGATAACCTGTGAACACGGCTTGCTTGGCTCTCGGGTTCAGCTTACCACTGTCTGAAACTCTGAATGTATGTAGAAAAGACAACCAAATCTTCTCAAGTTGCTTAAGTCTGGCACACTGGAAGCCCAAAGCTCTTCAGGTACACGGAAATCAAGCACTGAAGAGGGTGATCTGTTGATCAAGAAAAAAGCTGTTGACGCTGCTTCTGCCCAGAAATGTTTTCCAAGACCACTCTCTGACAACATGTTATGGACTTTGTTCATTATTGTCCTATTTAAATGCTCAGCAGCTTTATTCTGTTGAGGCGTGTATGTGCAAGTTCGATGATGCACTATTCCTTCATATTTGCAAAAATGATCAAACAGTCTATTACAGAACTCAAGACCATTGTCAGTGCAAAGCTCCTTAAACCTCCTCTCAGTTTGATTTTCTACCATCCACTTCCACTCAAAAAAATAGTCGAAGGCCTCATCTTTAAACCACATGAAATATATCCATACTTTCCAGGTGTAATCATCTATAGACGAGATGAAGTACTGACTTTGACTTAGGCTTGGTGGAACGTTTGGAGACCCCCACAGGTCCGAGTGAATGTAGTCCAACTTATTCTTTGTCAAGTGTTGAGCTGAACCAAAACTTACTTTGTGAGTCTTCCCAATCACACAGTCCTGGCAAAATTCCATCTCTGTAACCTTGTTATCTTTGAAACAACCCTTCTTTGATAGAACTTGCAGTCCTTTCTTTCCTATGTGACCTGAACGGCAGTTCCACAACTGAGTTTGATCTGGTTTCTTACTATCTTGCTCAGCTGACGCTGATTCTCCTGACTTTGAATTAGAGACCCTTTGTGACCTTGATAAATGTAAATGCTGCATCTTCTTAATCCTTTCATGATCAGTATAGAACCTTTGACTACTTTCAAGATCCCACTTCCTCCTTTGAACTTGCATCCTTTCTCTTCAAGAATTCCCAAGGAAATTAATTTTCTTGATATATCAGGCATATACAAAACATCATGAAGCATAATTGTAGATCCATCTGATTTATCGAATCTTATAGATCATAAGCCTTTAACTTCTGTATGTGAGCTGTTTGCCATTCTGACATTGCCTCCAGATAATTCCTTGAAGGCAATGAACAGCTCTCTTCTCGATGTCATATGGAATGAACAAGCAGTATAAATTATTTGTTCCTTATGACATGCTTCTTTTGACAGATTCACTTCATCGACCAGAAGAATAACCAGATGTTTTAGCATCATCTTTTGCTGATGACAAATCTCCATGATCCCGAGAAGAACCTTTGCCTTTGTTCTTTTCCAACCATTTATAGCATTGGCGTTTACGATGACCCTCTTTACCACAGATCCAACAGACTCACTTTCTTTCTTTTGACTTTGATCTGGATCTTTCATTCCTTCCTTTACCTGAAACGTTAGTTCTAGTCTCTGTTATACCCCTAACCTAATGTTCTTCTCCTACGCTCTTAGAACTACTCGAATCATCTTTGTATTCCAACTCCTTAGATTGGGCTGCACTAACAACTTCATCTACACTAATGGTGGTTCTACTATACTTGAGAGTTTCCTTAAGAGAGTCATACCTAGAGGGGAGAGCATTTAGGAGTAGAATTCCTTGGACTTCATCTGGAATCTCGATACTGATATTGCTCAGGTCTGTGATCAGCTTCAAGAAGTCATCCACATTTTGGTCTATCATCTTTGAGTCTTGCATCCGGAATGAATAGACCTTAAGCTGGGCGTGGACCATATTTGGTAACGTCTTTGACATGTAGAGTCGATCTAGAAGTTCCAATGTTGACGTTGCTGTCGTGCACTTATCCAGTTTACGGAGAACATGATCACCTACACACATAAAGATTAGATTCATAGCTTTCTCATATCTTTCTAATCTTGTTACCTCATATTCGAATTTTGGTTTCTTTTGATCTGGAACTTGTTCGTCATTTGATTCGATGTCCTTTTCCTTTGATGGTTCTTTAAGAACATCCTTGAGACCTTGCACCATTAGATCCACCAGCATCCTCTTCTTTCAGAGACTGAAATCTCTGGTACCATCGAACATGGACATCTTTGCCTTCACTTTTGTAATCTTCATCTTGAGATCGAAATATTTTTTCTATGTCTTCTTTGAATCAAGTCAGCGCCTTGCAACCTGGCTCTGATACAAATTTGTAAGATCTGAAGCCCATATCCTCTCAACCCTAAAAAGAATAGATATATGAAACTTGAACTAGAAAGAAGATGACACAGAGATTTGTTCACTCGGTGTTCACCACCTCTTCCACAACCGCGAGAAGAGTGCTATACTCACCGGGCCGGATGTTTACTTTCGGCGACTCAATATCACTGCTGAAACAACTGTCTGTTGCATAAATTCTGATCTCACTCGAGGTTCTCTCTTGTTGTTACAATCTTAATCTTAGCTCAAGAACTCAGTCACTCTAGCAAGCTAATGTGACCCGAGAGAGTCGGCTCAAAGTAAATCAGAATCTAACCGGGTATTAACCAATCCTTAATTCAATCTAGCTAAAAATAAACCAACACCTAAACCGGATTGCAGAACATGAATATAAACCTTCAAAATCATATAATATAGAGTCTTCTGAAAAACATATCGAATAATAAAGTTCTCAACGATCCTGGATTAAATCTGATATATATTTGATAATGTCATCTTAGTTCTTAGATAATCAATTTTTGAAAAGATTTTCTGTAAGAGTATAAACATTTTCTTCTTCGTTTTAGTACCATAAACTAATGGAAATTTTTGACCAAAAAAAGAAAAAACCAACTGGAAGTCTAGAAAGACAGTTGCATCTATCGTTGAATTTCAATTAGTCATCAATTTAGGTGAATCAGTTCTATCTTTTTCCCCCAACAAAAAAAAAACGTTCTTGTACATTTCCTCTTTTCCCGGAAATGGAAAATTAAGGTTACAAATATACAAATTGTTCTCGCTCCACACGTTAACAGATGTTTTCCTAGCAATAACTTCAGTTTTCTTGTAGTAATGAGCAATTGCGACTTTTGGTTCGTCATAAAATGTTTTAGTTATATTTGGAATTAACAGATTTGGTGTCTTAGTGATGTTGTATCTTAGAATATTCATAAGGAACCAAGCGGTAAAAGCTTTAGAGAAAAAAGCAAAAAAAAAAATACCGAACGCAAAATGTCAGACATTCTGACCGCAAAAAAAGGAAAACAAGAAGAAGAAGAAAATCGCTGAATGTCAGACTTGTT
>OVBB01000106.1:0-27264 GCA_900406415.1 Isatis lusitanica
AAATTAGTAAAATTTTATGTAGAAAAAATTAAAGCTAAAGCATGATTGGTTGGGTATTGATATTTTAAAGCTAAAGAAGGCTGTATGAGTAAGATACAGCCCAACCAATCACCCACTAAGTGTATGACTAGCTAATTTGTTAAGACTCAACTAACCTCAATTGTGGATCCCATATGTTCATTCGATGGTTGGTTCTTTACTTCAAATTTTTTTTTTTCTAAATGAGTTTTCTCTTTCATTTTACTATATATGGCGAACTAAGATTAGTGTTATCTTAAAGACGTTCTACACTCAATTGGATTTCAATTATCGTTTCGCTTTTTTTACGCCATATATATATTCTGATATTCATACCAATTTGCACGTTTATGCCTTTTTTTCATGAGTTGTTTTCGTCAAAACGACAGATGGGGTATTCACAAAAACATATAATATATGTTGTTGATTATCAAGAAAATCCTTTTATAGTCACATAACATTAAAATCACTTTTCATTTCATTTTTGACTCTGAAAATTACGCATCACTAAAATTTTCAACTCAAACACTGCTAAGCTGAGATGAACTATTAATTTTTTTTTTTTATTTGTCAACAAAATTATTAGGACTGTTTTACAGCTCCTTCTTAAAAGCCAACTGCTTTTCAATAATAATAATAGTAAAAATAAGCATATTTTCATGCACCACCATATTTTTATATATCAGGGTATTCCATATATAGTTCTATCTCATTATCTAAGATAATGAACTAGCTAAAGATGTTATCTAAGATAATGAATTAGATATGTTAATATGTAGAGAAGAAATCTCCATTTATTAGGATTACAAAAAAAAAATCTCCATTTATTACTGTAACGCTCGTGATAGTAATGTACTCCACATAGTTTGTAAGGTTTATAAACTCAACATGACTTCCACGCGGCCAACGCAGCCAAACATTTGTTTAGATAGATATGGAAGATTTATAGACTCTCCATGACTTACACGCGGCTATATTTATTTCCTTAACAATCTATGATATAGCTGTTAGTAATAACTACGCATAAATTTCCAAAAAAATAATAAAATGACAGAAATATCCATATATTGGTACGTTTTAACTTTTAAGAAAAAAATCTATAAAATTACTTAATTTTAATCCAATTTATTTTACCACCGCCAAACATTTGTTTTTCCTTACATAGAACCCCAAGTTTATCTATTAACTTCATCTTTCTTTCTTTTTACAAAATTTTATCTGTTAACAGAATTAATTTTCATAGACATTAAATGATATATTATGATGGAAATGTTACAGTCTTAACATTATTATCATAGGCACCCTTTGGTGTAACTTTGGTATGCAATTAAAATCAAAACAATTGGACACTCTTGTATTTAAAACTCAACTTTTGGTGTTTAGCCAAACAGATTGAAATCCAACGTTAACGTCGTATTTTATTTTCTACTTTTCCATTGACCCGGACCGGTTATTACTACATATTGGCTATAACTTTTCAAAATTCGCTACATTGTAGGAAAATTGACATTCAAATTCATATTTTAGCGTCATATAGACTTCTTCTTTTTAGGTCGAACAGCATCGTAAGGGTAACTTTGTTAACAAAATAAAATTGAACGCTAAACTTCAAAATAAAACAACTGACTGAATCATAATTAAAAGGATTTTTTGTCATTTTTTTTTATATCCTCACACGTGGAGGTTAAAATTGTAAATATTCAAAGAACCAATGGTTGTTACTTGTTAATATATAATAAATGGTAATTACTCTAACAACTTTAGTCCAATTGTAATTTAGCTAATCATATTAAAACAATGAAAGTAATTAATTAAAGTAGTTAATGATTTGGCAAA
The DNA here is from genome assembly GCA_900406415.1 of Isatis lusitanica. Taxonomy (NCBI): domain Eukaryota; kingdom Viridiplantae; phylum Streptophyta; class Magnoliopsida; order Brassicales; family Brassicaceae; genus Isatis; species Isatis lusitanica. The sequence goes on from OVBB01000106.1 coordinate 1,855, forward strand.
ACTGTATTAACTCTTCTTAAATTTTATTCTGACCCATTTATTACATGCTTACTGTGTGTATACATGTTTATGTATATATATATGGCCCTCTAATTCATACTTACAAGCAAGAAAGTGATTGCAACGCCTCCAAATCTTGCCTCAAACTCGACCAGCTAAAAGAGGTGAAGTCCCTTTTTCTATCCTTATATTAAATCTTGCACTTCCAATATTTTTATATATACTTACTGTTGATTTGAAAGAATTTATATTCGAATATGTATGTGAGAGGAAAGGTTACGGTTCAAGTGTCATTGTTATCGGGAATAGCAATTATTATTCCTTTCTTGAAAATTCTTAGCATAACAAGAATAATTGTTCAAATAAAACAACAACATCATATGTGTTTTGGATTATCTCTGTGTGTTTTTAACAGACTTACTATAAAACTCATGCTCATATATATTAACAAATTTCCATATCTTGATCTCCTTCTTTCGAGAATAGATTGAACTTAAAAATAATGTTGTGAAAGATTGTTTGTAAATATCTCCTTCACATACACGCATATTATTATATATATATATAAATATATTAAAATTACATTAGGTCCTTTTAAACTAGGAGTATATATATTTTCAAATAACACTATATTAGATTATTTTTCTGCTCAGTATATCGCTTTTTCTAATAAAACTATATAATTTCCTTTTCCAATTGATAGATATAAACAGCAAAGCTGTACATAAATTACTATGTGTTAACCCAGTTGTTGGATAACTTAAATGAATAAATCAAATATGTATAGATCTATCATTTGGGGAATTATAGATATAGAGTTGTTTAATTTGTTTTTAACCAATTGCTTGAATATGGGAGGAGACGACGAAATCTAGTTAAAAAAACTATATCCTTTTTGGTTTTTTTACTTTCCACATACATGAAAAATGTATACAATCATTCTTCTTTTTGTCCCTTTTTATCTTTGGAATATCTCTTTTCAACCTTCCATGCACACAGATAGACATACATTCATATAAGTGAAATATGATATGATAGGAACTTTTTTAAAAAAATAAAAAAGACGCATATGAGATGATGATGACGACTATGACAAATAATCGTATTTTGTCAAAGAATATAAGAAAATATTAGATGCTTTGAGGATTAACCTTTGGAAAGTCGAGAGATCTGTCTATATACATATATATATATATGATATAAGCGTTAGATAAAAAAATTCTGAAGAATTCAAAAGACAGCATCAATTTATTTACTTATTTATTTATTTTTCGGAAGCATTCGATAGACTTCTCTTAGAGTTAGTACTAGTAAATTTTTTTAGTTATATACAAATAGTTAATTAGTTCTTCTAACCGCTAATCAAGAAGTAGAAAATATAAACGTGGTATATGAATATATATATGCACGATACTAATCTAAATAGCTAGTCATTTTCAAACTATTTTTTTATATACTTTTGAATCTACTCCAGTATTTAGGTTGGTTAATCGATATTTGAAAATATTTCTTCGACTTAATATATGGTCGAATGTTTAAAATCAGTTAGATCTTAGTATCTTACGTACGCACAAAATTCCAACCTTTTCATTTCCGTAAGATATAAAAAAAAAACATATTTATATATAGGTAATTAATTAGATATGCGTTGCTAATTAAACGTTTCTTGTAAGAGCAATCTCGTATATATTTTGATATTTTATGCTAATGTCAAATATCATCTTCTACATTATTTTAGTGTCATATTTACTCTATGGTAATCTGCTTTATAGAAAAAACTTTTTAGAACCGGTTTTACTTTTAATTTTTTATTCACATATGTTAGCGAGAGAGAGGAGCTGTTGAGGGTTGTCTCACGCACCATCCACTGTCGTTTTGTGGCAAATGGATTGGGTCCACCGACCTCTGTAGTTCTCATACTTTCTTTCTTTTTTCTCTAAAATTTCATTTACATATTCAGAAGAAAATAATCAATTGCTCTGTATAGGTGTTAGTGTCTACAGTCGGCACCCAAATTGTTTATAATAATTTTATTCAAATGCGCAACAAACAAAACAAACTTTTTTTTAATTACATAAAAATGTATATCGTTTTTAGTATCCTAGGTGTCATATAGATCAATATCATACATATAAAATTAGAACTACACCAAACTAACAAAGCTAGATTGATTTAATTTGATTATATAAAACTAGCCTTTAAGAAAAAACTGAATATGAACTCTTAACAGTTAACACTCTAGGCTATTGAGTTGGGTGAGAATTTTCTTTTTTTTCACTAGCCTAGCGCTCGTTTTCACTTGTCACTTTCATCTTCTCTATTCTATTACCTCCATAAATATTTATGTTTTAAAAATTCTCTATAAAAATCTAATAACAATTAATTTAAAATCTGGAATATCCCATTTTTAGGGCTTTATTGAGATAAGATATCAGTGGAAGTCAAAAAAGAATTTAATGTTAAGAGTTTCTTCTCTCTAGTTTCATTTCATTTCATTTCTTTTTTTTTTCTTTCTCCTCTCTCTCTCTCTCTCTCTCTCTCTCTCACCATCACACAGAACACAGAAGAATCCATGGCTGCTTCTTCATCCTCTGCTGCTTCCTTCTTTGGAGTTCGACAAGATGATCAATCTCACCTTCTTCCTCCTAACTCCTCCGCAGCCGCTCCTACTCCTCCCCACCACCAGCCACCGCAGCCTCAGCAACCCCTTGAAGCTCCACCGCAGAAAAAGAAGAGAAACCAACCAAGAACTCCAAGTAAGTTAATTAATTACCACCCCATAATTGAAATCTTATCATCTTAATATTATAAAATCATGTGATCAGTTTTAAAAACATTGATTGGTGAAAAAGAGAAATCCCTTTTCTCATCTCCCCTTTTTCTCACTTCTCTCAAATTCCAAATCTTGAAATAAGCAAATTAGCAAACCCTAGTTATTGATTTTCCAAGATTGAGATTTTTAATTAATTATATACCATGCAATATAAAAAAAAAATCCTTTAATTAATCAATAATTTTACCCTCTATCTTTTTTTCCTTCTCTATTAGATTCCGATGCAGAAGTGATAGCTTTATCTCCAAAGACACTAATGGCTACAAACAGATTCATATGTGAAGTATGCAACAAAGGGTTTCAAAGAGAACAGAATCTACAACTTCACCGAAGAGGACACAATCTTCCATGGAAACTTAAGCAGAAATCGACCAAAGAAGTGAAGAGGAAAGTGTATCTTTGTCCGGAGCCCACGTGCGTCCACCATGACCCGTCACGTGCTCTCGGAGACCTCACCGGAATCAAGAAACATTATTACCGTAAACACGGTGAAAAGAAATGGAAATGCGAGAAATGTTCTAAGCGTTACGCTGTTCAATCGGACTGGAAAGCTCATTCCAAGACTTGTGGTACCAAAGAATATCGTTGCGACTGTGGTACACTCTTCTCCCGGTATATGTTCGGAATCTTTTGAACTCTTTAAATTATAATTAATCATATATATATATAATGTACCTAAGTGATATGGGTGTGTGAATATCTGTCTGTGTCATTCTTCATGGACTAGGGTTTTTCCTTGGGTTCACTTTCTGTTTCGCCTCGAAGTCTTCGATGCTCTTATCGCTTTCTTTCGTGCAGTAAATGAAACTTTAATTTCTTTCCTTTTATCTTTTTTAAGAAAATAAAATAAAAGTATAAAAATATAATTTGATACATGAACACACGTGAATGTGTGTGCATATAACTATATCTATATATGACACTGAAACTGCCATATTTCATTAGATGCTTTCTAGCAGAAACTCAAAACCAAAGAGGACCAATTTCAATTTTTTCCTTTTCTTTTTATATTTTGCCTTGGAAACACCGCCCGATTTTCTGTCATAAAAATAAATTAATATATTTTTTTCAGGATTTTTCTCTTAGATTAAAATGATTCTTATACTATGGGCAATTCACGTGCTGCTAAACTATATAATATCTAGAGAGGTTGTTGTTACAGTGTTTGTTCTCTTATGTGTAAAATTTTACAAGTATACTACCCTTTTTTTATGATTCGTTTGTACTCTGCACCAAAACCACACACCACATCATTATTTCGGTTCATTACTATATACATTATGCATAAGATGGCTTTAAATTGCATAGAGGTGACAACTAATATATTTATAACAATTTCAATTTTAAGTATTTTTTTCAGTCGTGGTTGGCATTGCTGTGTTTGTGTGTGTGCGTGCATTTAGAAGAGTTCTATAAATGGAATGAAGTAAATAAAAATATGGTGGTATATATAAATCTTGTACATAAGTAGTTATTTAGACATTTATGTATTATATAAGTCCTTCATTGAATAGATGCTACAGTTGCATTTATTGAACTAAGACAGATTCAGATATTCATTTGACAATCATTCTCTCCATATACTACTACTATTGTGAAACTTAACTTTTTCCACCTACCTTTTTAATCCTTTGAACGCCCATTTATTTTTATATAGACACATTAACGCATACTACATACATACACATGAAATTACTAGTTTGCAATAACGAGCATATCTTATGCATTATAGTTTGCGGAAGTAAATAATATTTATGTTCATTAGTTATTGCATATTCTGATATAGATAGATTTATACATTGTTCGTACGCATAATCATATAGACACATACATCATCATAGTTGAAGTGTGACACAACATTGTACTCCTATTTATGTATATGCGTGCATTATTTGTAATATGCATCAATGCATGTGAGTGTGTAAGCTGTTTAGAATGACATAGCTGAAATAATAATAGGATGTACAATAGATTAGTAGAGTGACTTTCTAGCCATCTATCTACTTTTCAAGATCCCATAATTACACGCGAATCTATTCGTAGCTACGTGACATGATGAGTCTCTCTCTCTATATTTATAAATATTTTTTCTTTCACTTTTCCAGTTTTTCCCAAAATATGTCTTTTTATTTTCATCATTTAATTTATATATATATCTGACGATCTAATAGATTCCGTTGTCATGTATATATTTTTTTTTGGTGTGTCACAGGCGAGACAGTTTCATTACACATAGAGCCTTCTGTGACGCGTTGGCTCAAGAGAGTGCGAGACACCCAACTTCTTTGACTTCTTTGCCAAGTCACCACTTTCCGTACGGACAAAACACCAACAACTCCAACAACAACACTTCAAGTATGATCCTTGGTTTGTCCCACATGGGGGCCCCACAGAATCTTGATCATCAGTCCGGTGACGTTCTTCGACTTGGAAGCGGCGCAGGAGGTGGAGGAGCCGCCTCACGCTCTTCCTCTGATATCATTGCTGCAAATGCTTCAGGTTACTTCATGCAAGAGCAAAACCCTAGCTTTCATGATCAACAAGACCATCATCATCATCATCAACAAGGATTTTTGGCTGCAAGCAATAACATCAAGCCATCATCAATGAATTTTCAACAGAGTCTGATGCAGTTCTCACATGATAACCATAACTCTCCTTCCTCCAATCTCTTCAATCTCAGCTTCCTCTCTGGAAACAATGGAGTTGCTTCTGCTACAAGCAACCCTAATGCTGCTGCTGTTTCTTCGGGTAATCTCATGATTTCGAACCATTTTGATGGCGAAAATACTGTTGGAGCCGGAGGAGGAGAAGGAAGTACGGGTCTATTCCCTAACAATCTGATGAGTTCGGCGGATAGAATCAGCTCAGGAGCAGTGCCTTCACTCTTTAGCTCGTCAATGCAAAATCCTAATTCGACAACTCACATGTCAGCCACTGCGCTTCTTCAGAAAGCTGCTCAAATGGGTTCAACCTCAAGCAACAACAACAATAACGGCAGCAGCAACAACAATAATAACAATGCCTCATCGATTCTAAGAAGCTTTGGGAGTGGAATGTACGGAGAAAACGAGAGTAATCTTCACGATTTGATGAATTCTTTCTCTAACCCCGGCGCAACGGTAAACAACGTTAATGGAGTAGATTCTCCGTTTGGTTCGTATGGAGGAGTGAACAAAGGATTAAATGCTGATAAACAGAGCATGACTAGAGACTTTCTTGGAGTTGGACAGATCGTAAGAAGCATGAGTGGAGGCGGAGGGTTTCAACAACAACCTCAGCAGCAGCAGCAGCAGCAACAACAACAACAACAACATGGGAATAGCAGAGAAAGAGTTGGCTCTTCGTCGGATTCCGCCGATAGAAACAGCATGAATGTGAATCCTGGTGGTGGTCCGGCAAGTTCACCACCTTATGGAATCCATCATGCTAGTTTCTAGCTAAGGGAAAAAATTAAAAGGTTTTTAGATCATCAAAAGTACATGCTATATCTTTCAGGTATGCATGTCGTCATCGAACCCCCATTTGAAGTAATTAAATTTTAGTTGCAAGTCTCTCAATGTTTAAGTCTATCGTCAGAAAAGTAAAAAAAAAAAAATTAGTCGCAATTTATTTTAACTCAGCTCTTTTTTTTTTTGTAAAAGATTTTGCCTTTCTAGTTTATATAAGTGGATTCCTCCTGAAAAAATATATTCAGAGTTTGTAGTTTATGGTTTCAGAGTGAAGAAATCTCTATATTATTAAAATTTACATAAGTACTGGAGTTTTAAATATATGGTTTATATATTTTATTTCTTGGATTGTGAAAGACTAGATATATTAAGAAATTTTATGACTTTCATGGCTTATAGTTTAGATAAATAAGTAATTTAATCATATATGGAGTCAATTTTAAGTCTCCGTTCTAAAAAGAACAACACTATACTGACGGGTTAGCTATAAAGAATTTGGGTGTGAATACTCGTTTTTAGTATTATTTATTTTGTTAAAATAACAGTTTTGATTTTTGTTTTTGGCTGACACATTTATCGTCTTATCATTGCATGGGGCAGTCAATGAATTGAAGAGTACAAGCAGCCTTTGCTAAGTTTCTTTGTCTTTTTGTTTTTATTTTCTTTTATTTGCCTTTTTATTCTTTAATTTCTTTTCATTTGTCATCCTCACTAGCTGGCAATGTCACGAGTGTTTGTCCTGTGATCCCCTTTCTAAATATCTCGATACATGTATACATACATGTCACATGTGCATATATATATATGTATATATATGCATTAATATAGTTTTGTATGTAACATGTTCCTACCATATCCTTAAGGGTTGTCCCCATCATATTTAGATTTAACGGTCCAAAATAAACAATTCTGTTTCAACATTCACGAGTCTGCATTATTGATGCTATGATTTTTTTCGGTTAAAAAGTAGCATCAATATAAAACTAATTCTAATGCAAATTTATTCGGGATGATTTCGATTTTGATTTGAAAACATGTTTTCATTAATTATGAAGATAATAAATAGAATGATATTGAAAAGTTGGTAAATTAGTAAAACGATATCTTAGAAAAAATAGATTATCAGATCAATGTTAATTTTACTGGAAAGGAATTATTATAATATTTGGATTTTTTAATTATAAAAATATCATAAGTATTAAAATATAATAATAAAAAATATTATAGGTGTTTGTATTTTTTTAAAGGTTGGTGTTTGCGGTTCAAATTAGATTGGAGAGTTTATTCAATATTGTATTTGGGGGATATTTGAAATAGTTTAATTTTTAATGAGTTTTAGATGATTTTGAATGAAAAGTTGCTATAATTTTAATTAAAATATTTTAGAATTCTATCTAAAGTCATGTAATTTGGATTTTAAAAATTTTAACTAAGAATTTTTATCTAAACATTTTCAAATCACCACAAATCTTATAAAATTCATTACTGAAATATTTTCAATAACAATGAATTTTAGAATACATTTTGAATAATACAAGTTCAATAATACAAATTTTAATATTTTTTCCTTAAAATCTACATTTCAATAACAGATGATTTATCATTCTGATACAAATCACTTAAAATCATTGATTGAGTTCCCTTAATCAATTAGTGTTTGTGACTAACATTTATGTTTTAAATTATTTATAATTTTTAATTCTTTTTCGACACACAAAAATTAGAAAAACATAGCAATAGATTTATATTTTTGGGTGCACATAGTTTTTCTAGTTTTTGCGTGTCGAAAAAGGTAATAAATTTTTAAAATACATATTTTCAACAAAAAAAAGATAGTAAGAAAATTAATATAAAATCTTTTTATAACTATACAAGATTGATATTTCTTTAGTTTAAATCAGATTTTTCAATGTTATTTTTGCTAATTTTCCTTATATATAAAATATTCTTTTAATTTTTTTTTATCTTTTTTTTAATGTTTCTGTTTGTCAAGATTTTCTGAGTTTTTCAAAGATCTAAAACTTTAAAATTATCAATCTCACTCTATATATTGACCACCTTCTTTCAATTCAAATTTATTTTTATGGCCTCAAAAATATTTGACTTCTAAAAGATGAATCTGCCGCAAACATAACACATAAGTCAATATTTCTTATCTTTTTGGATTAATAAATATTTTAGAAGAAAAAAGATTCTATGCAACTTTTATTAATTACTTATAATAATCTGTAAATTTAAAAGAAAATTTATTTTATTAAACTCTATTATTTAAGTGTTATAAGACTTATTGATTAAAAATTATTTATAATCTAATCTTAATTTTTTTTTAATATGTGTGAAAATATTAAAATATCTAGTTATAGCAGAAAAAATACTTTCTAAAAGAGGTCCAAATCAATTTTCTGAAGTTTAATTACTAGGACAAAGAAATATTTAATTCGTTTTTTATTTGGTATGTACAAAAATAATATAGGGAGGGAAGTGTGAGTTATTTTTATAGATTCTGAATTTATTTTTAGGATTTTTTTTTGTTGTTGTGAATATTATATTCTTTTGGTGTGTATGTGTAAACAGAAAATAGATTTTGTTTTTTTTAGAATAATTAGTGATATTAGTAATGGTATTATAATGTCATTGTCGTAATAATTTATATGGAGAATAACAATATTATTATATATAATGTAGGCCATACATACAGGTGATGCAAGTAAGGAGGCCCATTGACATGCAACGAGAGAGAGAGATGGTATTGTTGTCTCACCAAAAACAGACAGCTCTTCTCTCCTCTTTTCCTCTTTCTTTTTTTTGTTCTAAAATTATTCTATCAAAACAATCAATATTTTCCTTTTAAAATGTATAATATTCTTTTTTGGTAAAAAAATGTATAATATTTTTTTTTGGTAAAAAAATGTATAATATTTAATCAGTCCTTATGTAGAAAACTCTCTTGTTTTTTTTTTAAACTCTCTTATTTTTTAAATACATGTTAATTTCATCACATCCAAAGTTAAAAACACTTATAGAAATAGTTACAATTTGTAACTGTCCACGATAAAATAAGTTGTCTATAATCAGAATTAGTCACCAAAATAAACTATAAATTATTCCCGTAAAGGTAGCAGTCGAACTTTAAAATAGCGACTAATTTTTTTTTTTTGGGATATAGTATTACTGTTTATCGTTTTCCCTTAAAAAAAATTTCACTTTTAAAATTAGTGACCTTCAATAAACTGATAATACTTACTCAAAATAAAGTTTATTAGTTTTGTTCATATAAAATTTTGGACCTTATTGAAAATAAAGTGGATAACAAAATGTTTATCTCCTTAACCAAAATGTGTATATGGTGCATGTGCTGATCAAGGCTATTTACTTTACAAAGGCCATAAAATCTGTAAAAATTAAATGATTTTTTAAAAAATAGATGGATCTTAATTGATTTTTAATATATACTTTGATGTATTTAGGAAAATTTACATTATGTGAATGTTAGTCATATAGTAATATTACCATTATATATTATATTATATTATATTCTCGTAGCAATTAAACCAACTCAGTAATATAAACTGTTTTATAATTCTGCATAGTAGTAGATCATAAGATTTTTAAGGATGATAGTTAAAATATTTGCATTATAAGCTTTAAGCTTTTATGGTGGGGATGATGACAATGGTTGAAGAAGATGGTGGTGATGATGAAGATAACGTGAAACACCTTCACGGGATTTTTTTGTTCTATTTTTAGTCCAATTGGTTTTGCGTAGTTTTTTTCAGTTGAAGTTCATCTTTTTTGGGTTTTCTTTTGTCATAGGTCTTATAGCATTATTTTTTTTTCAATTGAAGTTCAATTTTTTTGGGTTTTCTTTTGTCATAGGTTTTATAGCATTATATATATATGTATATAATTTTTTGGGATTTGGTTTTGGTAGTTAAAGTTATTAAAAATATGCATATTTACTAGTCTGTTACTTGTCACCAAATGCTTATTTTAAGTCTTTAGCTTAACTTCAGAAATTCTAAACACATAGTCATAAAAATCAAAAAGTTAAGCCAATGCATCTTTGGTCTTTCTTCTGTTAGGGTAATAAACAAAAGATGTACAAAAACGCATAATTATCCATGGAGAGAACAAAATTCCTCATCATCAAGATAGTCTATTATAATTTTTTTTTGAAATATTTATTGTTGATTTGATGTTCATGAGAATCAAATGCATTTGGTGGAAAAATAAAGTTAGCTTCTTGCTTAAATGAAATTGCCACAAAATATTCAACTTTTTTTTCCATAATTTCATTCTTAGACTAGATTTTGGATGCTTGGGTCGGGACCGCATGCAAAAATGAAAATGTACATGTCTTTTCACCAAATTAAACATGCTCATCAGATTCGTTGAGAAGATGGGGTTGAATTTTTTTTATCCTTGCTATGCTCGTCCTATTGCTACTCCCCTGATAGATTCATCTATTATGCTTGTGATGAAAAAAGAGACGGAACACTCTTTATCTATGCTACGTAGGAACACATATTCTATATACAGTGTATGTAAAGACGTAAAGTACTGATATTTCTTAATGAAATGATATATACAAAATGATAAGCACATTACATAGATCATAGATGATACCAATACAGATATAGAATAAGATTTTTAGAGTCGGGACGGTTTTATTCTTAGCGTTCTATAAACGTCTTATACTATGATAGTTGCATGACATTTCGAATGGCAGGATACAGCTGCCACTGTTCTTTCTTGCACAACCTAAGAACAAATTAATATAATTAACAAACATTTTCTATGTTCAAATCAACTTCTATTTTTACAAATGAATACAATATATATTATAATGTTCACACAGATTCTTACACCATACTCAAACTCAAATCATTTTTTATGAACGTCTCCATCGGAAAGTCTATTAGAAAAATTATCAAAACAGTTTCTTAAAAGCGAATTCTAACTTACTCTTCAAAACCGATCTTGACCTCATGGATGAATGTTATCTCATTAAATGGTTTTTAAATCTTTTGCTTTCCATCTCTACTTATATATTTTCTCTTTATAATTATGTCTACCAAATACCAATACACTTTTCTTTTTATATACTCCGTATCGTTTATTTTTATTTGATGAAAATATTGGTTTGATGATTTGATCTTTACTTAAATTTTTTTATAGAAGATTTCCGGATTGAGGTGTTGCACAGTACTATAACATTATGAGAAAAACTTCAAAACTATAATGATTTTTCTCAATTTTATTGATTAGCCGTTAAACATCTTATATAAATTTTATAACTTGATTAGCAAGTTTTTGACGTATATGAAATATAAAATTTTCTTATGCATGCGCAAACATTAAATTTTCTAATAATTAAGAATATATATATTTAAGGGGATTTGATAATTCCGACGTCTAATACATATTTGTTGGGAGATCGTACGTGTGTGTGGCATGGACGTAATGCAAGTGCATCTTATGGAGCGTCCTGCATGCGGTAAACGCATTGTGAAAGACGAGATGATATGCTTTGTTTCCAGAGCTATTTTTGCCGGTTGGCACGTCCGGCAGATATTTGATTGCCTCCAATAGTCTTTCCCTTATTTTGTTGTAGATGTTGAAAGTTATGTCACTCGTTCCAAATAACTGATTGATCAAATAGAATAAATAAGCATATTATCACTGCATCTATTAATTGATGTATGTGTATGGCCCAATTTAAGATTTTTCATAATGAAGGGGACCAAGGATGAGCAGAAGAAAATCTCAAGAATTTTTGTAGTATTCATAAACTTTTCTCGACAATCTCTTCACGGGCCAATTTTTTTCTTTTCTAGCTTTCACATGAACGACAACTCTGCCATTCACATGCTTTTCCCTTTTATTTTTCTTATAAATCCTCTATATATATATGATATTATTTCTCCGATTCACAAACATAAAAAATTAATGATTTACTATTATTTGCATGTTATCCCGGACAGGAAAAAAATTTAATGGGAAACATATATGCTGTATTTGTTTTTACTGTTGTAACTCCATATGCATCATGTTTTTTTTTTTTTTTTTTTTTTTTTTTTAANGTACCCCACTAAAAGAAAAAAGAAACTAAAACGTATCGCAAAGATCGATGTCATATCAATTTGGACCTTTTTTTCCTTTTGGAAAAGACTAGCGTGAACTAATTGTGTCAAACTTAGTGAGATCGATTTTATTTTCTACTAAAAAGTATTTTAGTTGGTTAAAATATATTCTTATATAAGCTGAATTTCATTGAAGATTTCCAGTTACCAGAGATATTGTAGGATATCTGGTTCTCACGCATTTATATAAATGTACAAAAAGACTTACTTTTTATATATGACTAAATTATGATTTAGGTGATTATCGAGTAAAAAATATTTAAAATTAATAATTCACATAATTATTATATGTATAGTTAGATTTTAGATCAAAATTTTCTTAAATTTTTTAAAATCTAGAAAAATAATCCAAGAAATTTCTTATTTCTTGTGAACTCAGTAGTGCTTGTTTGATCTAATAATTTATATCATAAAATATTAGAATTTAATACATGAATGTCATCACCATAGCTTTTTAAGATTCATTGCACAAATAAATTTAAATTACTAGAGTAAATAAAATGCATACTATTCACTAATTCATACAATGCTTATTATATATAACTTTAATTATATATTGGACCAATATATTTAAATAAATTTACATCAATTATATATTTTATATTTATTAACTAACTTCCATATCAAATACATAATTTATAAGTGAGAATATGATTATTCTTTTACTTTGAGGATATAGTTCTTTTCAAATTTTACCCATATATGAAACTATATATATATATATATATATATATATATATATATATATATATATAATTGTCATCAAATCATTATTAAACTAGATTCAATTAGGTAAATCACATATTCAAAAATTGTTATACAACTATATCAATTAATTTTTCTTTGGTAGAGATTTTAAAAAATTGAACTCTTTATACTTTATTATATTAAACATTTTATTAATTTTAACTCACAAACAAATTAAATTAAATAATGCATATTATATAGTTGTATCCTAAATATTTTTTTTAAAAGATAAATAAATATTAGAAAATTTAAATTTCTTAAATTTTTATAATTTATAATATGATTTTAAAATCAAACTTTACAAAATAATTGATATATATTTTATTCTGCACTCTATGCAGGATATTAGTTTTATATATTTCAGCAAACTTTATCGGGTTTATCCTAACCAACCAAAACGGATAGATAAAATAATCCAAAGGATATAGATCTAATTTGTACACATATAGTATGAATACTCAATTACGACATGATATTGAATAATACGGAGATATTGGATGCTTCTGTTTGGACTGTGCTATATATTGGAATATATCCAATACGATTGGGCGTATTATTATCTTCAAATATTCTCATATATATTTGCATGTGCAATGTGGGATGTGTAATCTAGTTTATGAATCCAATTTAGTATTTATACATTATAAGTATGCATTTATGTACTATGCAGGCATCAATAAATATGTTTTCTTCTTTCTTTTGCTGAGGCATTAATAAAATATGTATTCAAGTGGGTGTTTTTTGCCTTTACATATGTTGCCAAAGGAAAATCGTCCATTCATTTTTGAATGATAAATACAATGCTTTCAATACAAACCGGACATCAAACCGCTTGAACAGGCCCATCATAGTTTAATGGTACATATAATTAGTTTATAATTAATCAAATGAACTTATTTAATCAGATATTGTCAAAGAAATTAGTTGGTACGACATAAAACTTACAGTCGATATACATAATAGGGTTTAATTTGAAGTAATAATTTATACTAATACTTTTAAATATAATATATATATATATATATATATATATACATACATAAGCTATTATGACAGTTCAGCTATATAAATATTAAATATTTTACACACATTTATAAAAAAAATATATATATATAACTAATGAGTTTCAGATCATTAAAGTATAAAAAATGTTCCTAGGCTACATATCAAATAACTTATTTTTCAACGATTTATATCATTTTGGAAACTCTGAGTATACAAAAATATAATTTTACGCATCTTAATTATAAGCTGTATTCATGTATTTTTGTTTGGAAGAAATAATCAACAATTTGAGTAAGAAAGTAATGATTTTCGTCTACATAATCTAATAAATATTTAATGCGAACTTACTTTCAACATATTAACATGTTATTTGAAATTGAAACATGGATCAATGATATAACCAGAAAATGAAAATCAAAATTAATTTCTTCCAACCGGATGGAATTGGGTTAACCGCTTGTAAATATGTGTCAATGGGATAGCTTCACCAGCTTCATCCACGCTGCGTTAATTTTTGCAGTGGTTCTCGCGTTCAGAACATACAACAATATTTAACAAAGAACGTTGATGTAAATATACATACGAGTGATACGAAAACTTTTGTTAGTGTATATATATATATTCCTAACATATTAACAATTTCACTGAAGTTTCTACCATTTCTTCACCATTTAACCGCATTATACTCTTTATCCATTCCATTAACCAGCCTTCTTCATTCGAAATCATACTATTCTATATTTGGTTATAAACAACAAAGAAGAAAACTTACATCCTTTTTATTATATAGAAACTAAACAAAAGACAGACTCCAATCAAATTCAAACCTCAGGAGTTCAACAAAGATCTCTTATATATAGATTATGAAAACAACAAACGAAAGATAGCAAAATTATCACCTAATTAGAAGGTCTACAATAATAAAATTTTATCAAGTTCTTCCAAACGGATGATTTTGCTCCGGAAACTTCAGTTCACCATCCAAAGAAACATCACCACGGCTGCGACCACCACCACTGCGGTTTACATTTCTCACCATTCCTCCAACTCCAAGAAAATCCAAAGTTAACTTGTCCGAGCCGCTCATATTTCTATTGTTTCCAAAATGAACGTCGAAGATATTGCCACCGGACCCGCCGGCACCACCGCCATTTACGGCCGCTAGTGAGTTCATTAGACCTTGAAGGTTACTGTTATTATCGTTCCCCATAATCTGCCCTACTCCAAAGTCATTACCAACCACACTTGACGAATTAGACGAAGAAGCTAAGCCTCTGAACAAAGCAGAAGGATCGTTGCTTGTGATTGAACCCATTTGAGTAGCTTTCTGAAGCAGTGCCGTCGCTGACACGTCAGAACCTGCGTTCAAGCTTTCTTCACGGTGATGAACAAGAGTGTCGGTGCTATATAGAGAAGGAAGACTCGTCTCCGAGATCTTGTTGTTTTCTTGAAAGAATCCGAGGTTGAAGAAGCTGTTGTTGGTGGTGCTACTCTTGAGGTTTACGTTGTTGACTGGATCAAAGTGGATCAGACCTTGTTGGTTCATGAAACTCTGATCGTTGTTGTTGTTCGGTACAGTCAGCATTCCTTGGCTCGATGGGCATTGGATTAAGAAGTTAGGGTTTGACGTTTGTGGACCAAAGTCTCTGCTATTTTCAGAAGATGCAATGTTTAGATTGTAACCAGCGAGAGACGAAAATCCGGAGTTAGGATGGTCACTCAAATGGTGGTGGGAGAGAGCGTTGCCACCGTCGAGTCTCCCGTAAAATCCACCGGAGGCGGCGCCGCTGCTAGGAGCTGCCATTGACGTGAAGCTAACGGTAGGGTTTCTAGCCGTCTCTTGTATCAATGCATCACAGAAAGCCCTGTGCGTAATGTAACTATCGCGTCTGCAAAACAAATAGCCCAAAAATAAAACAAAAATATAATGTAAACAGGAAAACGGTGGATGTAAAATTATTGGATTATAATTATGTAGTTGGCAATATATATCTATTCATATATTGACGTGAATCATCATTAATGAATGCTATAGTTATTGTGGGTACCATTTATAGGAGAGAATGATAGGAGAATATAGAGGTCGAGTCAATTGCTACTTGAGTGAAAGACCTTCTTCATTTAATGCAAAACCCATGAATGTTAATACAAGTCAGTCACATTCTACAAGAACGTATTTAACTCAAACTATGAAAATAAAGAAAGAAACCCTAGAACAACATTAAAGTGGTCACCAGAGCACTGTGATGAATTAAGTAACGCACTCTTACCAAATATATATGTATATATATGCATGTATATATCTAGGGAGAGAAAGAGATAAGACGGGGTCCACAAAATAAGAGGAGTTTCATAAAAAGGGGAACCTGCAAAGTGAAGAAGAAGAAAACAAAAATGGAAAAAGGAAAAACAAATCCAACTCATACATGTGACCAAATTTAGCATCTTTTAAATTTTCTCACTTTCTCTTCACTGTCTTTCTCTATTCACTACCAATCAACAACCAAACAAATACAGTGATAGATCCTATGTATATAGTCACTATATACATTTTATGGGCGGTGTACTCGAGGTTCAAATTCCGTGGCCAAATATATAAGATTTCAGTTACAGATGATATTATATATTTGGTATTTTTCATGTAAGTAATTTAGTAGATAGCTAAGTTTTGCATGCAGGGTTGAGTGCATCTTTTTACTTAGAATAGTTTTCAGTATAATACAAAAAAAATGATGGTCCATGGTTATATACTTTACCTAGATAAGAGGGTATATCTAGATACTACACACAAACACACACACATACATATACGTTTCATCACTTAATTAGCCCAAATACAGACAAATTATTTAAATGAAATGGATAGAGATCAGTTACCTAGAGAAGATGGTACCACAGTCACATCGATACTCTTTCGTACCACAAGTCTTAGAGTGAGCTTTCCAATCCGATTGAACCGCATAACGCTTAGAACATTTCTCGCATTTCCACTTCTTTTCTCCGTGTTTACGGTAGTAATGCTTCTTGATTCCAGTGAGGTCTCCGAGAGCACGTGAGGGATCATGGTGGACGCACGTGGGTTCCGGACAAAGATACACTTTCCTCTTCACTTCTTTGGTTGACTTCTGTTTGAGCTTCCATGGGAGATTGTGTCCTCTTCGGTGAAGCTGTAAATTTTGTTCTCTTTGAAACCCTTTCTTGCATACATCGCATACGAATCTGTTTGTAGCCATTAGTGTCTTTGGAGATAACGCTACCACTTCCGCATCAGGATCTGTTTAATCGATTAAACTTAATCACCAATACGTACGGATCCAAAATGTTAATATACGAGGACTAAATCAAGACAATGATACAGACAATTACAAACATGTACATATAGAAAGTAAACCAAACCATGCGCGCGCACACACACACATATATAACTTGATCTAACGCTGTCAATAATAATAAAATCGTTTTCTTTTTGCTAAAAGGTTTATAATAATGAAATCTTGATACAAAAATATACAAAGATTAGGGTTCTTGTTTATTTTTCCTTTTAAGGAATATTTAAGGAATATCTTTTATATAGAAAATATCAGTGATATATGTAATGTAAAAAAGAGGTACTTGCTTGGGTTTCCGGGTTGGTTTCTTCGTTTCTTGGGTGGTGGAGCCGAGGAGTTGGGTTGTTGAATCACTGACATAAAAGTATCTTTCCGGTCAAAGGCGTTATCTCCGGCGCCGAAGCCGGTGATGAAGAAAGGCTGAGCAGAGGATGATGATGAAGGAACAACACTTGTGTTATATGATGATGACGACATCTTTAATTAGATCTTCTTCTTTGCGTGGAAGAGAATAATAATCTACAAATAATTCATATAAAACATTAAAAAGGATAGTGAAAGAAATCAAATCATCGTTTGGGAAGAATACGAAGGGAGGAATTAAGAACAGGAAGAATCCATAGAGATTGACGACATGAAAAAATTCTATAAAAACAATTCACTAAAAGACATGAAGGGAACAAAGAAAAACAAGGATTTATTTTTATTTTGTTTTTGTTTGTAAGCTTCTGAAAGAATGAAGAAGAAAGAATTCTAAGTTGTGAATTTGTTTTTTCTGGGTACCTGAAATCAAGAGAAAGCAACCAAGAGGAAGAAGGAAAACTAGTCAAAAAGCTATAAATCGGAAATAAAGAAAGGACCAAGAAGAAGATGATGTATGATGATAAAGAAGATATGATGAAGAAGAAGACACTATTCCAACATATATTATGTATATTGTATGGTCTATAATACAAAGACAAACCTCAAAGCCCTATATCTCTCTCTCCTGTTTTGCGTTCTTCTTCTATTTTCTTTTTAATATATAAGCCATATATGATCTTGAAAAGTATATAGTTAAGTCCCTCTCTGTCATAGTTTATTTTAATGGGAAAACCCTTTTTAATCTTAAATTTTCTTATAATTAAGAAGAAGCATGGTTACGGTTTGGGTGTCACTGTTAAAACGGTGAAATGTGTCAACATGCGGGGTGTGAAGTGGGGACCACATTTTTCTCAGTCGTATCTTTCTGGTGGGCTTTAAGACAAAACCCTCGTTTTCTCTTCATTTAACTGATTAGGTTTTGTTGTCCTAACTTTTTTCATCTCTAAGAAATGTTTTGTAATGTAATATACATACACACACACACATGTATACAGTATACAAACCTATCATATAGACAAATTCTTTTTAAAAAGTTGTTAGATCCTTGTATGAAAATAAGTATATTACTTTGTTTTTTTAAAGAGCGATAAAATTAAATGATAAACATTAAACCTTCAAGAAAACCTAATTTTGCAGAACTAGATAATAACCTAACAATATGCTTGACAAAAACATAATCTTGAATTAGGAATCTAATCCCGGACCACTGAACTTAATAATTCCAAAATGGCATCTTCGTAGATCATTTGTCGTCGATCGTCGTTCGTACGTAGAACGATATCTTCATAATCGCGTTCGGCGTTGTGTCGTTGAGATGGCACAGAGAAACTCGATCCCGGAAGCACCTATCAAATTTTATCTTAATTTCTTGAATACTTGACGTGTTGTAAGAGCAGTGGCGTTTATTCTTTCTTCCTTTCGAAGCTCCTACATAACCATATGCCAATGGGAGTAGATCATTAGACGTCTTTGTTGCTGCTGGATCGAATCGTTAATATCTACATCCAATAAATTGCTTTAAGAGCATTTAAAATATAATATTGATATATGTTATTGTTAATTGGATCATATTACTAGAACGTCTCTCTTATAATAGTGATATATATATATTATGTATAGATTCATTTTTCTCACAAATTATGGTTTCAATATAATTATCTTATATATCTGATACTTTTGTATGAAAAGGTGCCTTGTATCTAATTTTTAGTCAATATATTAAAACTATACGTGTTTACATTCTAAAAAATGTAGTTATGTAGTGAACTAGAAATACATATTATGTGATAATATCTAAGTATCTAACCCATAACAATTCTATTATCATTAGTTCACATGACATATTATGTATAAATTTGTTGTTTTTGTTTACGATGTAAAATATATGGTTTTGTAGAGTTATTTTATATGTGAAATTCACGTATGAAAAGACAGCTTGTATCTTATTTCCCTCAATATTAAAATTACTTGTTTTACCATTTTTTTTAATAGAACTTTATGAATACTATTACATACAAACGCTGGCTCTAATAGAGCCGCTCTCATTCTCAGAATTATTTACAAATATCTTTCGAATTATTTTTCTTTGGGATTGGTTATATAGAAGGTATGCGAAGGAAGGAAAAGATACAATAAACAGTCTAAGGCCCAATTGTTTATGGTTGCCCAACTGTTCGAATTTTAAAAACTTTGCCCAAAAGAAAAAGAAAAAAACCTCTTGGTGTTAATTGAAGAGGTCCGAAGAAACAGTTGAAACTTTTCAAGGTATGTATATTTTTTTTTTCTGGGCCCATTTAAGCGGCCATATTTTTAACTCCTTCCAAAGAGAGACTTCGATCGTGGGTAAAGAGAAGTGGCCAAGAAAACTCACCACTAGGTAAATTCCAAAATATACGTATTTACTCTATCAATTTTGCTTGTTTTAGAAAACGTAATTTTGTTTATATATATTTTTTTAACTTCTTAAAATTTTTTTACAGGGATGATGAAATTAAAGGTCGACCACTCGACCTCGTACGTTGACATAACATCTTAAACTCCATTCCAATTTTTACTCTAAATTCTATTTTGGGATAATTTGTTTTTTCAATCCTATTTTATTGCCGGTTTCTAAAAAGGTGAAATATGGGATTACTTCATAAATGGAGTAATGACTATCATTATTCTATTTTTTTTTACTCTATTCCATTTTAGAGTTAAAAATAAAGTGAAACTGAAATGAAACTAAATCCCATGTCATTTCTTCTTGATTAATAAAATTAGTGTATACACAGTGTCAGTTCAAACTTGTGTGCGGTATTTGGACAAAAATTTATTCTTTTAGTAAATTTGGATCTTCTAGCTTTTCTTGTTTTTGGGTTTATTGGATTTTATATTTTTATATAGATTTTTATGCTCTAAACACGTTTAATTTTTTTTTTTAAATAAATAAGTTGTAAACCTCTTTTTATCTCATTTTGTTTATGGGTCATTCGCGATCGCACCACGCGCCTTCCTACATAAACCAACCCTAGCCATGAAAAACAACATTTTTCTACATTTTGTAGGAAGACAGCTTAGGTCTACAAGATCTTCTTCTTTGCGTGGAAGAGAACAATAATCTACAAATAATTCATATAAAACATTAAAAAGGATAGTGAAAGAAATCAAATTATCGTTTGGGAAGAATACGAAGGGAGGAATTAAGAACAGGAAGAATCCATAGAGATTGACGACATGAAAAATTTCTATAAAAACAATTCACT
This sequence comes from Isatis lusitanica, assembly GCA_900406415.1. Lineage (NCBI taxonomy): Eukaryota > Viridiplantae > Streptophyta > Magnoliopsida > Brassicales > Brassicaceae > Isatis > Isatis lusitanica. The sequence goes on from OVBB01000106.1 coordinate 22,972, forward strand.
AAAAGACATGAAGGGAACAAAGAAAAACACATATAAGGGTTTATTTTTATTTTGTTTTTGCTTGTAAGCTTCTGAAAGAATGAAGAAGAAAGATTCTAAGTTGTGAATTTGTTTTTGTTGGGTACCTGAGATCAAGAGAAAGCAACCAAGAGGAAGAAGGAAAAATAGTCAAAAAGCTATAAATCGGAAATAAAGAAAGGACCAAGAAGGAGATGATGCATGATGATAAAGAAGATGATGAAGAAGAAGACACTATTCCAACATATATATATTGTATGGTCTATAATACAAAGACAAACCTCAAAGCCCTATATATATATCTCTCTCTCTCCTGTTTTGTGTTCTTCTTCGATTTTCTTTTTAATAAGCCATACATCCAAAGGCATAAAAGATGTCAAACATTCAGAAGGTTAAGTTTGAGGCACTCAATGTCTCTGGGGATAACTACCTCAAATGGGTCCTTGACACCAAGATCTACCTGAACTCAAAAAGTCTAGGTGAGTGCATCAAAGATAATAACACCGCGACTCCAACAGAACGGTACTCGGCGATATTTATTATCCGCCATCACCTCGCTGAGTCTCTCAAGCAACAATACCTCACTCTTGGGACGGTCATACTGTCCCAAGCCAAGTTCAACTGGAAAAACCTATGGTTCGAAGATTTCAAATCCGTTGATTCTTATAATTCCGAACTCTTTCGGATAGTTTCACTCATGAAACTATGTGGCGAAGAAGTCACTGATAAGGATCTTCTAGAGAAAACATTCTCTACGTTTGGCACCCTAAATGTTGTCCTCCAACAACAATACCGTGCCATGAATCATAGCACCTATGAGGATTTGATCTCTTGCTTACTCCTTGCTGAGAAGAACAATCAGCTTCTGATGAGGAACAGTGCCATGAGGCCCCCAGGATCAGCTCCATTGCCAGAAGGAGCCAGCAAAGAGTCCAACTTCGTCCAACGTGACAGAACCTCAGATCGTGGATGTGGACGTGGACGTGGACGTGGAAATGGACATGGGAAGTACAGAAAAGGACGCGGAAAACTGAACCAAGATAACGACCTAACCTCAGTTATGGTCGGGGTAAGGGTCGTGGCATCAGCAAACCGACCCACAGAGACAATTCATCTAGACCAACTCCTTGTACAAGATGCGGGATGACCAATCATTGGGTCAAGAACTGTCGTACTCCCAAATATCTTGCTGAGCTCTACCAGAAGCATGGGAAAAATAATCATGAGACTAATCTGGTTCATCAAGTCAATGAAGATGACTCAAAGTCTGATAAGGCTGATGACATGGATTACGAGATCCCTGACCTTCTTGATTGACCTCAATATCTGAATTCATTTTACATTATTCCCTGAACTTTTATCTTTGGGATTTGTTGTCTTTTATTTTGGATTTTATCTTTAAGACCTTTTTGCCTTTACATCTTAATTTAGGAGTAATATTTTATTTGCATGTGATATTTGCATATTATTAAAATCATAATTCTTGTTTAATGAATTCCAATGCAAGACAATATGGATATCATTGTGGATAGTGGATCGAGTCACACCATTCTAAAGACAAGAATTACTTCATAAATCTAGTCATAAAAACCGCGAACATTAGCACTATAGCGGGTACTTCGAGCCTAATAGAGGGCCATGGCCAAGCTCATGTATTGTTATCAAACGGTACATATCTAGAAATATCAGATGCCTTATACTCACCCAGTTCTGAGAGAAACCTATTGAGTTTCAAAGACATAAGACTGAATGGTTTTCATATCGAAACTCAGGACAAAGGGAACAAAGAGTTTTTACTCATCACTAAAATGATAAATGGCCATAAAGAAATCTTTGAGACTATACCCACAGTATCTACTGGCATTTACCATGCTAAGGTCAGTATGATTAAGGCTAATGTTGCTATCAAAGCACGGTTTTTAGATTACACTATTTGGCATGACCGCCTGGGTCATCCCGGTGCGAACATGATGAGTAAATTAGTTCAAAATTCTAAAGGGCACACCCTTAAAGCAAATGGTATCTTCCCAAAGCACCTCAAGTGCAGAGCTTGCTCACAAGGGAAACTGATTACCCGACCTTCACCAGTCAAAGTGTCTAAAGAGAGCTTGAACTTTCTGGAAAGAATCTAAGGAAACATATGTGGACCAATTCACCCACTTTGTGGGACATTTAGATATTTCATGGTCCTCATTGATGCATCGACCCGCTGATCGCATGTCTGTCTACTATCTTCTAGGAACCAAACTTTTGCTAGGTTATTGGCCCAAATCATCAGATTAAGAGCCCATTTTCCAGACTTCCCATTAAAGACTATACGTCTTGATAATGCTGGTGAATTCACTTCCCAAGCGTTTAACGAATATTGTATGTCCATGGAGGTAAGTGTCGAACACCCCGTTCCACATGTCCATACACAAAATGGATTAGCTGAATCCTTCATTAAACGTATTCAATGGGTTGCTAGACCGTTACTAATGAGGTCACAACTCTCGGTCTCAACATGGGGACATGCAGTCTTACATGCTGCTGAACTAATACGCATACGGCCATCTAATGAATACAAATATTCACCATCCTAACTGCTAACGGGTCACGAGCCAGACATCTCCCATATTAAAACATTTGGGTGTTCAGTCTATGTACCCATTACACCACCACAGAGAACTAAAATGGGACCTCAAAGGAGGATGAGAATATATGTTGGTTTTGATTCTCCTACCATCATAAAATATCTAGAGCCAACTACAGGAGATCTGTTTAAGGCTAGATATGCAGATTGCTGATTTGATGAATCGGTATATCCTAGATTAGGTGGAGAGACAGACAAGCTGGTAAAGGAACTTTCATGGAATCAAACATCCATACAATGGCAAGATCCTCGGACTCTAGAATGTGATTCAGAGGTCCAAAGAATTATACATTTACAAAAGCTAGCTAATCAATTGCCAGATTCCTTTGCCGACCCGAACAAAGTTACCAAATCGTACATACCAGCTTGTAATGCACCAGTACGAATAGATGTCCCCTAAGGGAAAAGTCAAGTTGCTAAAGAGTTTGACGCATGTAAGAAACGTGGCAGACCACTAGGTTCCAAAGATAAGAATCCCCGGAAATCAAAGAAAGGTGCAATGATTGAAACCAAGATTCAAGAGAACACGGATGCGGCCTCAGCTGATACTTACCCTATTGAACCATCTCAAGAGGTTTGGGACGCCAAATCTCAAGGTTCTGAAGGGATTGATAATAATGAGATCTCAATCAATTATATCATATCCGGTTCTCTATGGAACAGAAAAGATGTCGACATCAATGAAACTTTTGCATACAATGTAGCACTTGAGATTGCGCACACGCAAGAGGATCTAGAACCCACGTCTATAATCGAGTGCACTCATAGATCAGATTGGCTGAAATGGAAAGAAGCCATAAACGTGGAGTTGAATAGTTTAAAGAAACGGAATGTATTCGGTGCGATCTTAAGGACACCATTCGATGTTAAACCAGTGAGAAACAATTGGGTCTTTGTGCGTAAAAGAAACGAACTCGGCAAAGTCATTAGATACAAGGCACGCCTTGTAGCACAAGGATTCTCAGAGAGACCCGGAATCGATTATGAGGAGACTTATTCTCCAGTGGTGGATGCAACTACATTTNTCATTTTGATTCCTCATAAGTCTGGCCATAAGAGAAAACTTAGATTTGCGGTTAATGAATGTTGTAACCGCATATCTTTATGGACCACTGGACAGCGAAATTTATATGAAATTACCAGATGGCATTGAACTTAAAGATAAGCATGCATCTCGAGATAAACACTGCATTAGGCTGAACAAATCCTTATATGGACTGAAACAAAGCGGACGTATGTGGTATAACCGTTTAAGCGAATATCTCATCAGAGAAGGCTACAAAAACGATCCGGTCAGTCCATGCATCTTTGTCAAGAAATATCAAAACAAAGGATTCGTAATCATAGCAGTATATGTGGATGACTTGAACATCCTTGGAACACCTGGTGAAATCACCCAAACAGTTGAATGCTTAAAAGCAGAGTTTGAAATGAAAGACCTAGGCAAAACTAAATTCTGTTTGGGGTTACAACTTGAGTACATCAATGATGGAATCCTTGTGCATCAATTGGCATACACTGAAAAAGTACTCAAGAGATTCAATATGGACCAGGCCCACCCATTGACCAGCCCAATGGTTGTGAGGAGCCTTGGATTGGACAGTGATCCATTCCGTCCAAAAGAGAAGGATGAAGAAGTCCTT